>VZTB01015970.1:545017-563045 GCA_013397245.1 Thryothorus ludovicianus
GTTTTCCTGTTTATCCCCCCCCATTATTTATTGCTGCCAGGTCAGTAGTTCCTAACAATTATCTGAATAACACCAGACATGTCACAGCATATTGTTTCCTTTTTTCCTTTTTTCTGTGTTTTGAATCCCTGTGTGCAAACACAGTTCTAAATTCTGCATCAGCAGGGCTGCTGGCCGCTGCTGAGCTCTGCGGGGATGAATTTTTGGGGTGTCTCAGGTTCAGGGGCAGAGCGGGCAGCGGTTTCCCGCAGGGAATTTTTTTGGGATGGATTCACTGTGAGGGCTGGCAGAGGGGAAAGGCACCGCCCGGTTCTATGGTGTAATGGTCAGCACTCTGGACTTTGAATCCAGCGATCCGAGTTCAAATCTCGGTAGAACCTGTCCCGATTCTGTTTTTCTGCCTCCCGGACCGCGGTGAAGCTCCAGCTCAGCGCCTCGACCTCCGCTGCGTCACCCTCTTCCCAATTTTCCTCACTGCAATGAATTTGACAAAAGCATTTATATAATTCTTACTGCTTTTTAATTAGGTGTTTCATCGTATTTTACTGCTGTTTTACATTAAGTACTTTTGGGGAGAGGAAAAAAAGGCATTTATGCTGTGGAAAATTGCATCAGGCACATGTGCAGAATTTGGACATTACTTTTCAGATGCACCCAACCACTCACTTGGAAAATAAGGGCAGAAACGCAGTGGTTCTGGAAAAACTCAGCACAATTTAAATGGACATTCCCTCTGCTTCACTGACACAAACCCTCAGTGGTCATTTTTCATTTCCAGAGCAGCTAAGGACACTTTAACACCTTGGCTCCCCTCCTCCAAACCTGTCCTACGAGTCACTTGTTTACACAGCAACGGGAACAAGCCTGCTCTGTTCAACAGCTCCTCCTCCTCTGGCCAGGTAACCCTGCCTTGAAAAAAAACACAGAACACCTTCAAAGCCAGTTATTATTTAGTAGAAATCCAGATCCCAACTGCTTGAGAGAACATATGGAAATGTTTGCTCAATTCATTAAAATACTAAAATTGTCTGTGTCAGGGCTGATCTCCATCCTTTCCTCAGCTGCTGGATGAGGTCACACACAAAGATCTTTTCCTGTGCACCAGTGGTTTTTAAGTGACTCCAACCAGGAACCTCAGCACAACCAGCCACTGTCACAGGCTGGCTTCAGGCACTGTCCCCAGCACAAGAGCTTTAAAGCCACAGGGGAATCAATATATTCATTGACAATTCTAGAAAGTAAATTGCTATTTCCTACAGCAATCTGGCAGAGTCTGAGGTGCAGAGCTGTAATCCAAAAATCCCATGACGTGCATTATTGGTGCCACAGATGTGCCCCAGACAAAACCCCTGAGTGAAACCAGGTGTACTTAAAGAGTTAAACTTTACATGGAATGAGACGGAATCAGCACAGAATTGAGTACTGAGATTTATTCACAATCCATGGTCATGCTGCAATTGAAAACAAAGTGCCAAAATGTGGGTAGCTGAACATGATCCAGGTAAAATCCTGCTGCATTTGGGAATCTGCATTAGTCTGGGGGCCAGCACAGGCCAGAGCTGCCAGGCCCTGGGGCTCAGGGGACACACCAGGGGCTCCTGTGCCAGGCAAAGGGACTTCACAACACTGGAGCAGTCCCAAAGTGCCACAGCCCCAAGAGTCCAGCACCTGACATGCTCAAGCCAAGCACATCCCAAGACAATTTTAGTAATTCATTTACTAAGAATTCCAGTTCCCTTCCCACAATCCCTCCAGTTTGTAATTTCCTAAAAATCCTCCTGTCTCAGCACAACATTCAAGGGAGAGGTAAAGCACTATGGCCGTGGGCACAAGAGGAGCTTTTCCTGTTGCTGAAAAGGCAGTAGCAATGGAAATTATTAGGGAATCTAATTAGGGGATTAAATAGTGCTGTGATTTCAGAAGTGTGGCTACAAACACATATTGTCAACATGAATGGACTTTCCAACTGCAGATTTAAAAGCCTGACTCAAACCTTAGGCAAGTATCTCATTATATTTAAGCTGCAACAAGGTTTTCCAATATATGTAAAAAATGTCAATGAAAGCAGGTGAGGGGGGAAAGATTTACAGCATAGAACTTTTCTTTCCAACTGGAGATTTAAAGAAAATACCTTTAAAAAACAAAAACATTTTTCTCCAAAAGGTGTTACAAAACAACAGCTGACAAAAAAAAAAAGACAAATCTCAGTTACTTAGGTCACTAATGATAATACATTCTGTGTAACCACTACAAGCTCAGTTATCTAACTGAGCCTTGTCTTTAAAAAAGAATTCTGCAGCAGACAAATCATCTGTGACTCCCTCAATAGGTTAAAACCCTTGAGCAGATGGAAGAAATGGTGGATCCAGCTGAAACAGGTTGTTTCAGACACTGAGCCAGGGATTTCCCTGGCAGTGGGAGCAGAGCACACTGATTTCACCCAATTCCTCCCCAGCAGCACAGGGAGTGAGGCCCTGCAGAGCAGCAGCTCTGGCCAAAATCCCAGCCAGCCCTGGGGAGGATCCATCACATCCTACAAACATTCAGGGCTCTGCTTTCAGAACAGCAAGGCAGCTCTTGGGTACTTGACAGAAGATTTCCTCAGAGAAGCAAACTGGTTTTGTACCATTCCACCCAGTATACGCACATAAAAAAATAAAATAAGCACACTGTACAAAGAGCAGCAGCAATATAATTTAAACATGCATCCAGCTACAAACCATATATACAGAGAAACAGGCCTATACAAACAGAGCAGGACCACTTTATTACATCAGAATTCTGGTGGAGCTTTTGGAGGAATCACGGCAGGTGAAGAAAATCAGACCGAAGGAGGTGTATGTTGCTTCTGAAAGAAATCTGTTCTGAAATGTCACACAACACCCCCACCTTCCTCTAGCAGACATTCTTACAGTTCCAGCTACACACAGCTCTTCCCACGACTCCTGGACTCCCTTCCCCTGCAGAGGTAGATTTCTGTCGATGCTCTGATATTGCACCACGTTAGGAATCATTCTTATCACAGGGAACAACTTGCAAAGGCTGATTTGTACTTCATGGGCATAATCTCATTGTGGGCATTCAGGTAGTGCAGTGAATCAAATTCAGATGCACTTGAAAGAAAAACCTTCTCCCAAGTGCAATGGTTTGTTATTTAGGTGGAGGTCCAATGGAAAGCTGCAATTTTTAACAGCTTCACATGAAGAGAGCTATTTCTTGTCAGCAGGGTGACACTTCACTGTCTCTCCTTTTCAGCACCCCTGGTCTCACCAATGCCAGGCCCTGGCCTGCCTTCCCTGATGCTGCATCCCATTCCACTGTGTCCAGGTCAAATGTGCATCTTAAACACTCACAGGATTTCTTACTCAAACAAGCAGTTATAATATTGAAGAAATTGGCAAGAAGATTCATTCAAACTGCATGAAATGGTTAAAAAAGCCCATCCACACTTTCAGGCTGCATAAGGAAAGCTAGAACTTTGCTAGCTTCAAACAGCCATTAATCACAAACACATCTGATGCTACCAGGGAAATGTGAAGAAGTCTGGCAGGAGTCAATTTCTTGTGTCCATCACATTCTTGAATAATTCTCTGACAACTGGGGAAGTTGCAGACAAGCTGCATGGCAAGTACCACCTCACAATGTCTGTCAAATGAACCTCTATAGCATATTTATAAAAAATAAGTGCATCAAAATTCATGATGCCAATGAGTATTGTAACTCTGATGAGCTCACAAGCATTGCTCAGTATTTTTTCTCAGAGGCACCCCAGGAAGTTATTTTTTTGCAGAAGTCTTTCAGCATGGAGACAAATGAACAATCTGGGCATGTTCCACTCTCAGAGAGAAGCCAAAGCAAGCAGCACCACTCCTGGCTGCAAGCTTGGCACAAAACTTACATGGAAAGAAAGTTCTCTTTTTGTACTAACCAACCTATTTGGAACTATTTTAAATGAACCATTTAGCATCAGCTTCCCAAATTCAGTTTCTGTGAAGCATTCTGTGATGCTACATCAGAAGTGGTGGCTAGTTGGGAACTGAGTAGTTTCTGCTGAATTATGGATACAAGGCTTACAGAAATTCCTTACATCTCTCCATAGACTCACTTGTCCTTTATAAAGGGCATTTTCCTTAACAGGGTCAGCCAGTCCCAGGTCACTTCACACCAACTGCATCAGTACTGAATTTCCTGTTGATTGTTTTCCTGTGATGACAGGGACTGCAGACCCAGGAGTAAAATCATCTCACCCTCTTGGGGGAGCCCATTTCATGCAGTGAACCCTTCACTTCAGGGAGTAACTTGATGAGGAATGACCCTCCCTGCCCCTGGCAGAAAGGGCTCATGTACCTTGCCAGATGAGGCTTCAGAATGAAGAAATCCATTGCAGGCAGGAAATGACAAACAGTACAAGTTAAATGACAGTGGCAGGAAGGAACCAGAGCTCTTGGAGCCTTGTGTGGCTTTGCAAAGCAGGGATTGTTCCCCAGCACAGCCCCGAGCTGGGCAGAGCCTCCCTCACACCCTCAGGGCTGCACAGGGGCTCCAGCGCCGCAGCCTCAGCCCTGCCCTGTTACCATTTGATATCCAGGCTGCTGGGGCTCTGGCTCACTGCACTGTACGTGGTGTGCAGAGTGTCCTGCACCTTCCTGGAGCCCGTGCCCTCCAGCCAGTCCTGGTACATCCTCTGCACGTGCAGGTTGGACTCTGGCAGCCTGACGGGAATGGCAGAGTACACCTCTTCCATCTGGGCAAGCAGGGCTCTGTCGGGTTTGCCATCCTCACTCTGGGCCTGGCCCTTCCCATTGAGGCACCCTTAGGAAAAAAAATCAAATTAAAAGATGGAAGGTAATGGAGATTTGATATGAAAAGCATTTCACACTTCTCTAAAGGGAATTTTTTTTTTTAAAACTTCCCCCCACGCTGTTACAATTTGTATTTACCTAAAGTGACTCTGATATCAACTTCATCTTAATGGAAATGAGGTTTCCATATCACAAATCTTTCTCTTCATTCTCCATGGTTTTATGATCCTAATTATGTTCCTTGTCTTTTCTTGCCCTTGACAACCACCACTTCAGAGTATCCTCTGAGGTTTGGCAGTGCAGTGCTGGCACTTATTTATAGGTCAGAGGAGAACAAATAACATTGTGACTAATTCTAGAAAACCCAATCATTTTTTGAGCCAACCCTGCACCTGTAATTGGTGCTTTGGATAAATAAATAAATAAATAGTGAGATGTTAGATTATTAAGAAGAGAATTAAGAGGGAATGAGATGAAGTGCCTGCCTGTAAGGCAGCTTTCCTTTGAGATTCAAGATACATGTGCAGAACAACTGCAGATCCATAATTATTCTTACCTCCTGGGCAGGCAAGGACTTCCACAAAATGGTATAAAAACTTTCCTTTTTTCAACTTCAGGACCATGTTTTGGATATTTCTAAAGCCATAAGCTGCTGCAAAACGCAGCACTGTCTCCCCATCCTTTTCAAGGGTAACTTCTTGAAAGTCCTTGTTCCTGCCAAGACACAGAGAACATTTTAACCCCCTGCATTCCCAGAGGGACAATCCAACTGGGCCAGTTTGTATTCAGGGGCTCCAGAGGGAACAGAACAAGTACAACAGTCAGGTCAAGGTGAGCTCTTCCACCTTCTAAACCGAGTTCAGCAGAACTTGGGGGGTGGCATCTTCATAACAGAATTCCACTTAATGTTTAAGTGCAGGTAAGGTTTTAATGGGATGAGTAGCAGCAGGAGCTGCTTCACAGTGAGACACTTTAGAGCAGGTTTAGAGCAGGTTCAGAGCCTGAAGCTGCCATCAGCCAAAGCCCAGGTCAGCAGTTGCTGCTTTCACTGCAGCAGCAGCAGGGGAAGCAGCTCCTTGCCAAGAGGGTGCCCAGTGCCCCCAGGCTCTCAGTGTCTAAGGGGCACAAAGCCCCCAGTGACATTCTTTAACTTTTGGTCAGCCCAAAGTGCTCAGGCAGCTCAACTGAGTGGCTGCTGTGGGTCCCTTCCATCTGAAAATTCCATCTTGTGTTCTAGCCCACCCATTGTACCTGACAGGGACACAGAACTCCAACTTACTTTAATGCTTTGTAGGTGATCTCCTTGACATCCACGCCAAAAAGCTCCTTTGCAGCATGTTTAAAGATGTGTTCCAGGTAACCATCAGATCTCTTCCCCTCATGCCTTACTACATCTCCCTCCTTTAGGTCACCAAACCTTAGAAAACAAAATGGAAAATCAACTCCAAAAATTCCACTTTTCACTTCAATAAGGTCGTGTGTTTCTCCCCTTCTCTGTCTCCCCCATCAACAAGTGTTATGTAGCACTGAGAATACATTGCATTTTTATTTATTACAGTTTAAAAATGTAAATTATTCAGGACAGCAGTGAGATGATGAAAAAAATTAATTTAAAAAAGGTTGCAGGGCTTTCTATGTTGAGAAATATCAAGCAACAGTAATTTATAAGAATGCACCTTCATCACAGCCTGAAGATTAACAGCCATTTACTGCTCAAGAGCCATTCTGGGGAAAAATTATTTAAATAAATGATCTTTTTTTGCCTGTGAGTATACAAAACCACTTCAGAAGCTACAAACCTTTGCTGACAATTCTCCTGCTTTAGGAACTGTTGGTCAGAGTCTGTAACACTGTGCCAATAAATTCACACCAGATCAGTACAGCTGCAGCCAGGTTAGAACAGTGTACACTGAAAGTAAGTGCTACACTGTGGTTCAGGAGAGAAAATGGGAGATCATATCCCAAGGGCATCTCCTGGAAGTTCACCTGTCTCAGTTAAAAGCAGCTCTGAAGAGCCCACATTCATACAACTGCTTTAATACCCAGCACTTTACCACAAACTGCTGCTGTGCTGGGACTTGTTTTAAAAGGGTGACTTCAAGTTCTTTAAATTTCTCTGCAAGATCTACTTTTAAGACCCCAGAAGAGCAAAAATTTATGTTATTAGGTCTCACAGTTGAACCAGTATTATCAGATTAGTCCTTTTAAAAATTAACATAAATTGAGGGCACCTGGAGGAGACTGAGGTCAGACATCACCAGGATCTGCAGCTCCCATCTGTGCTCAGTGACAGAGCCCAGGAATGGCTGGAGCTGTGCCAGGGGCTGGATCTCAGGGAAATTCTTCCCCCAGAGGGTGCCCAGGGAATGGGCACAGCCCCGAGGCTGCCAGAGCTCCAGGAGCCAGGGATGCCCAGGGTGGGATTGTTGGGGGGCCTGGACAGGGCCAGGACTCTGATGATCCTTGTGGGCTCCTTCCAGCTCAGGATAATCCATGATTCTGTAAACTGCTAAAAAGGATTCTGTAAACTGAGCTAATGAAGCAGCCCCATTCTGAGCAGCAGCCTGTCCTTTCATTGCTGGTACAGAATTCAGACTGTCTCTAAGTGATTCTGACAAAGAATTACACGACTGTCTCTGATTATTCCTTCAAGAACTTTATGCATTCTCACTGTGTGTGACAATCTCAGGTAGAAGCAATCACAGGAGCTGCACTGCAAACACAGCTCTGAACAGGTTCCCACTGACCCACTCCAGCTTTTCCCCTCTAGGTCCAAGCAGCATCCTAGCTGCAACTGAAAAGGCTTTTTCAAAACTTCCAGAGCTTTCTGTTTTGTGCAAGACAGCACGTTTATGGCTGCACTAGCAGCCCTCTGGAAAGATACCAAGGAACATCTGTCACAGCTGAGCAAAGATCAGGAGAGCAGCCTCTGGAACTAAGTCTGGGAATTAAACACCACACATGCTGCTCCCTGAGCCAAGCACAAGGCATGGAAACAAAACCTCTCTAATGCTTTGTGTGCTTCTCATCTAAAGCACACTTCAGTTTGATCTAATCTTGAAAAACTGATTGCTGTCCTCAGTATAAAAACCAATTAATTACCATTTCCTGAAAGGGTGCTGCTTCTAGCAATCTACAGAACATATTGGGGAAGTGGAAATTCACTGTCAGGCTGCTGCTGTGGAAGAGGGGAGCCCAGGGCAGCTGGCCAGGGCAGAGCTGTGGGAGGGCAGCTCACACTGCTGGGCTCTACACAAGGAGCACAGGAGAGCTCCTGACAGCCACACTGACAGGCAAGGCTTGAACTCCATACAGTCAAATCTGATATTACTGCATTAAAATAGAAATCAGGAGCTGCACGAATCTTCAAGTCATACATTTTAAGAGTTACTGTATAAGGGTCAAGTCATTACCTCAAATTATCTGCTTTGTATTTAGACAGGATCTCTTTTATATTACTTTTATATATAGCAATGAACATCTAAGAGAGTATTTTCCACTATCTGAAGGGTGAAGCTGTGGTATACTCAGGCTTTGATGCAGGTTTTATTCTCTAAAAAGAAAAGACATTCTTCTAAGCAGTTTTTACATTTATGTTGAATATGTTCCAACAAGTCATCTGTCATCAAAGTAAGGAAGCAATCCACAACAAAACTACTTACAAACTATCTACAGCTACTTCAGTCACATCTTTCATAGACACATTTTTCTGTTCCATTATTTGGACAATTTCACCTGTGGGAAGACACGTGACATTTTACTTTCAACACAAAGCACAACACTCTCCGTGCCTCTTTCAGAGATCAACACCCCAGCACCTGCAATGCTTTGTGTCATTCTCCAGCTCTTCCCACTGTCACTTCCCTCCAGGAACTGAGAGGCCTGACACTCCCAGCCCCAAAGAACAGGGGCCTCCAGCTGGCCCAAACTCTGCTTAAATCCTCAGCCTTTCTCGAGGAAATATCCAAACTACACTGCAGGATGTTTGGACATTAAGGGTAAGGACAAGATCCTCACAACTGGTGCCAGAAATTAGGAATAATTCCTAATAAAATAATCATAGACAATCCTTTTAAATATGGATTTTCATAACTTTTACCTTCTTTAACAGGCTGACAAAATACCTGATTTTTTAGATGAATAGCAACTTAGAGGGAAAGGATGTGTCACTCTGCCTTCCCTGTGCAGTACCTGTACTACCAGGAGCACAAAAATATGGACTAATTTTTAAAGCAGAAAAAAGCCAACCTTATGACTGAAGCAAACTGGAAAAAAGCAAACTCTGGCATAAAGGCTATTCTAAAAATGGTGATTCACTTATATATTTATAGACAAGAAGTTTAAAAAAGTTAACCTGATGTCAGGACACAATCAACTTCTGGTGAATTATACAAGGCAGTGTAGAAATCTTCTCTCAAGGCTTCCAGCTTTTTGTCATAACAAGGTGCCACGACTACATGGAAAATTTTATCAGGAGACAAGTTCTGTGGAACACAGAAGGGAGCACATGTGAACTCCTCAGAGCAAAATACAGCTTGAAGAATGACAGGGACAGAAACAGTGAAATGAACCTCAGGCAGGCAACACCAGGAATAACTCCCTATCCATTAAATTTCAAGAATGTTGCACACAGAAAATGATTTGCCAGAAGTCACAAAGCATCAGCAACAAATGTCCAAAGTCTGTCTCCTGGCTGGACCATATTCCCTCAGACCACGTCTTCTGCAGCTTTTTGACTGCCTTAGAAAGTGAATAAAGCCAGGAGTTCAGAGTTCTGGTTTCTGGCTGTCACTCACTCCCTGTCACCCACAGCCAGCCCTTCAGAATTTGTCTGTCCCTGTGCAGACTGCAGCACTCCCCTACAGAATGTGCCTGTAGTTCCAGTGAGGTATATGTAAAGAACAGCAATTTTTTCAACATACAAAACTGAGGAGATAAAAAGGTCAGTTCCAAGGATACAATGCTTTTATTGATCTCAGATAACAGGGCAATTTCCACATTATTCTCCTCCACTCCTGATTTGGCTGTGCTGTAGAACTACACAGGCAGCATTTCACAAAAAACCCTTTAAGTGCTATGGATTTAACTTTACCCATGAATATCTAAATCCATGTTGCACTGGGGGTGCAAGGATTGCTGCCAGCTCACACTGCACTCCATGAAATGAGGTTCTTTGTACATTTTCCTCATCAGGAGCACTTGTTCAGCAGCAGAGCACCATTTTTTCTTCAATTAAAGTACAAATATAATACACTAATATCTGTATCTCTGTATTAAAGCCCATCTTCTCTATTTAGAAGAATATAATGGTAAAAATAAATCAGAATTACTTACCTGCTGCCTGGCAAAGTAGCCCTTCACTAAGGAGCCCATGATCTGCTGTGGAGACTTTGCAGTGCAGATGTGAGAGGTCACCAGGTTGGTGAGGACTCTTTCAGCATATCGGATCCAACCTGGAAGCACACAACAATTCCAGGTGCAGGGAAGGGACCCAAGGCACAGCAAGTGGCAGCAGTCACACCACAGAGCCTGAAAATGGTGACACCTTCCCAATCTGTGCAGGTGTCTGAGGAGCTCTAGGAAGCCCCAAGGCTGTGTTAATAATGCTTCAGTCAATAATTCACTGTGCCATTAATTCTGGACCAAGGTCCACTGTGAACTTCATGGCCTGTTACCCCTCCCTCATGCACAGGATTAACAAAGCAGAAAGAACAAGACCCCAGCTAACAGAAATGTGACCTTCTAGACCTCAGCCCTTGGATCACCTCATGCTACAACGAATGCACTGTTTGGCTGCCTAACTGCAACCTGGCACTTCCTGGGATTTAATATCCATGCACCCAGCTTGCCTCCCCTAGAACAGATCACATGAAAGCTTTATTACAAGAAGCACACGGATTAAGCCTAGAAGAAAAGGCTTTTACTATTGTTAGAGTAGCCACAGCTTCAGAAAGACCCCCACACCCACAGGGACCACCTGAAACCTCTGTGCATGCAGCACTCTGTCCTTGGTTTCTCAGGAATCCCCCTCCCTTTCACCAAATCCCTTCAGCATTCCAGGTGGGGCAAGCTGTGGGTACCCACAGCACCCCCAACATCCAGAGCTGTTAATTAATCCCCAAGTAAATGAACAAATCAAGGTATTTAGGGTGTGCAATTCTTTCTTGGGCTCTTACTGAAAAGCCCAGAATCCTTCACAGCAAGGGTTTGGAGCTTTTTTCATCTGTGACACCTACACTGTGCAGCAGAGTCAGGCCCAGCCTTTGAGGCACGTGTGCTGCTTTTGGTGCTAAGAAATGGTGAAAAAAAAAACCTGAGCTTTGTCTTCAAGCAAATTAGTGATTACATAAAAGAGGGAAACTGCTGTGCAGTACATGCTGCCCAGGAAGGGGAAAACCTGGAGGTTAATTTTTAAGCTTGAAATCACCACTTATGAAAAAACACCTGTTTAAGGTACAGTTTAAGTCAGAACAATACCACAAATGCCAACAGCAGCACAAAACTGGAATGTAAGCATGTTCAGATGATGTCTCTCTGCAGCAGAGAAATAATTTTCACACTGTAATAAAATTTTACTGATGAAAACGAGAAGGTGCTAAGCATTGGGAAAACCCAAGGATCCTCCAGCTCCCTGTTGCTCACCAGCTTGAAGGAAGGGAACTGATTCTCCTGAGATATTACACACACTATCAGCAGTAACACTGCTGTTCTTTCAACAGGTAACAAACCAAAACTGAGCTTGCTTTCTGCCAGACAGCAGCAGGAGGTGAACAGCTAAGACAGGGACAAGGGAACAGCTTTTCCCAGATTCTGGATATCCAGGCTCTGCCCTTTGCTTGTGGCAGATGTTACACCCCAGAGTGCAGAGGGTGACAGGTCTGTGCAGTCACACACCAAATAAAAAAAAGAGGAAAGCATTGATACTTGAGTTCACATTGACCTGGCATCTACAGAGCTGTATAAAATCATTTTGTGCTAAACCACATCCAGTAAACAACATCTCTGGGACAAATTTATGTAATCTGGGGGTAGAAAGAAGAAGGAGAAAAAGGAACAGAAAATGCACTCACACAAATAAAGTGAACAACCTCACTTTAAAGATGACTAATCAGGATTTTGGCTTTCTCTAATTGCTGACAAAGAAACATATCATGTTTTCAAAATGGGTTATGGTGATAATCTGGGTTTAGTTTCCCAGAAATGGGAAGCACCTCTGCTTGTTACCATCTATCACAGAGCTGACACCAAAACCAGCAACTATCTTGTGTAGAACACACACGGACAAGAAAAATGCTCCATTAGCTATTTCAAGTATTTCCACTGAGAGCAACAGAATCTGAGCTCTGTTTCCAGATGAAGAAAACTAAAATTAACTCAGAAATTCTAAAAGAAATCCTCAAGTTTTGAATTTTACCTAAAGCACACACAAGACAACAACACTGAGTAATGGGGATGTTTCAACTGCCCAGGTTTTATATGAAAAAGAGCAATATATGAGATGTCTGCTCCTGAAGATAAGAGGTTACACTAAGATAACAGAAATAGAAAAAAAAGAGATGTTTTTATAACACATATGCAGTAATTAAAGCATAACCCAGACACTTCCACTACAAAATACATAGAAAATACAAGTATAATTCAAACAGCAGAATTTAAACTTCAAATCAATGACAACACCAGATTCTGGGGATCACTGACTGTAACTCATCATCACTAACATTTCTTTAACAAATGCAATCCACTTGAGTTACTTCAAAGCTAGCAAGAAATATTTTGCTATTTTTATCAGCCTTTTGAAAAGCAACACTATGAACCTTAGGGTGGAGTTGAGGAGGGTGTTAGGCAAAGGAGTTTCTTCTACCTCCTTTTTGATACTTCTTTAGGGATGTGGCTTTTTACTCGAATTGAAATGGAAAAAGTAAGCAGTGCCTGCATGTTCTGCATCTTCTCAGCTGTTACCAGTGCAGGTTCTGCTCGTAACAGTTCTCAGGTGCAAGGTTCTCAGAAGTGAGACATTTAGGGAGTCAGGGCTGGGACATTTCATGTGGGAATTACCTCCCAAGTGTCAGACATACCCATCTCACTGCCAGCACAAGGAATGTCCCTTGCTACTTTCCCTCAGGCTTAAGTGGCAAGTTCTAAACTTTGCTTAAGACAGTGCAGGTTGTGCTTTAATTCCTTAAAGATTCTTTTCAATGAGGAAATGCCCTGTTAAACTTTGTGGTCTGAACACAGAAGCAGCACCCACTGAACTCCCCATTCCAGTTCTGATTCTCAGCTCCAAGCACTGAAATGCACTCAGGATGACCAGTGAAACTGGGAACAAACACTGTGTGCCTGGTGTCCCTCAAAAGCAACTCAAAAATGCTCTGAGTTATGTAAGGCTCCCAGAGGAAGCCACCCTTTGCTCCAGTGAGAGCAGTCTGAAGGGCAGGAAGGATAAATCAGTTCTCACCAGGGCAGGCAGAGGCAAACATTGGTAAGGCATGTTCCTCCTGGTTCCTCCGCTGGTAACGCTGCACAAATTCCCTCTGGCTCTCCAGGATACTGAAATCTGCAGCTATGGTGGTGTCAAATACATAATGCACCCCTGGGGAAGCAAGCAGAAAGGAACAGGGAATCACCAGAATGTTTTCCACATCACAAACCCCTTTCAAAGCCCCAGGCCTATGAAGAATCTTGAAGGATCAATGGGTATATTCCTTCCACAAACAGCAGAGTCATAAATAAAAGCCATATACTGGAAAACATCTTCTACATCCTGAGTTTCAAAGGACCACACAGTGGCTAATGCTGCCAGCAGCACTGCAAACACCCTCTGCTTCCTCCCCAGCACTCTGCATCCATCCCTTTTAGTTCAACAGGATGGCACAGCTGCTGGGTGACAAGCAGGGCCTCTTGCAAAGCAACGTGCTTTTCAAAACCTGCTGAAGTCACAAAAGTGATATCCAGCCAAGAGGCCTATCTGCCATTGCTCAAGCTGTTTGCAGAGGCACAGGAGCATATCACCAACACAGCAGAGACCTTCTGGCTGCTCATTTAGCAACACACCCCCTAGAAACCCACAGAACACTGAGCACATCCCCACAGAAGTGAGTGGAGATAATGAATGCATTCTAGGAAATCTGGGGCCCACCAGAACTCAGGAATGCTTTGAGATGAGAAATATACACTGTTTATAGGTTTATTACTGTCCTTTTTCTTCCTTTAAGTAAATAAAAGAAAATCCCAAACTTAAAAGGAAAGTGGCTTTTGCTTTTTATTTAAAACTTGGTATATAATGAGCAAAGGAAATACAGCTTTAACATAAAATAAGCAGATACAACAGTTCTTGTAATTCCAAATAACAGGAAAAAAAACAGAACTGAGGATCTTCTAGAGATACAGTGTATTAAAAGGAGTGAAAGGAACTTGAAGGAGAAGGTAGTTCTTATTCTAAGTCATAAAATAATGGGAAGCTTGTGACTAAGGCCTCCCTGATTTCTTGGTAGCAAAGGTTTTGGAGCCAGCTCTACACTGTCCTTCTGCTCTGTGCCCTTTCCTGTGAGCAGGGAATGTCTCCAGCCTGTTTCTCACACTGCTGAGTGTGGCACTGGTGCCTGGCTGTCACTTCACAGAGTGCAGCTCAAACTCTGAACAGGGCTGTGCCAGGGCACCTCAGCACTGCCAACAACACATCAGGGAATGGAATCCCACCACTGGTTTTGCTTGGGAGGAACCTTAAAGCTCACCCTGTCATGGGCAGGGCCACCTTCCACTGTCCCAGGCTGCTCCCAGCCCTGTCCAGCCTGGCCTTGGGCACTGCCAGGGATGGGGCAGAACAGCTGCTCTGGGAACCTGGGACCCTCCTTTCTTCCTGTTATCTCATCTAACCCTGCCCTGTTTCTCTCCATGCCCTTGTCAAAAGCCCTCTCTGGCTCTCTGGCAGCCCCTTCAGGTACTGGAAGGCTGCTGGAAAAAAAACCCCAACCAAAATGATCCCTCCCTTTCTGCTTCATCACCGTAACAAGGACAAACTTACCAAGACTTTTGAGGAAACCACAGAGTCTCCTGGCTGCTTCATTCACAGAGAGATTGAATTTAGCAGCAAAATAAGGCAATGACTGAGGGCACAGAGACACTGCCAACACTTTGTGTTTTGAGGTATCACATTTCTGATAAATGAAACAAAGGAAAAAAAAAAAAGATATGTCATTACAACAAGGTAGGGCTCCCTGCTTCCCCTTCCCTTCCCATTCCTGGAGTTATTCCTTTGAGTTTTATGCCTCAGTGGGACACATCACCAAAAACCTGTGAAGCAACCCTCAAGTTGCAGCAGGACAGGATGTTCCTCTGATCCTGACAGTGCTCATCTCCAAACATCTGCAGATGCTTCTTTTATACAACTCAGGAGAAATCCATCCCTCCCAGGACAATTCTGGGATGGGTTTCCACGTGGCTTAAGGGGCATTGAGCACCTCTGATGTTCTAGCAGGATGAAATACTCTAGCAAATATGAAAAGAGCTGCGTGTTTAAATGTTAATAAACAATGTTTACAGAGGCAGGGGCATTTGAAGCTATAAACACAACCCAGGAAATGACACATCTGATTTTTTGTTAAGGCTGCTGTGTCTTTATCACTGCAGCTGTTGAGGGGAAGTGGCGAGATGGGACTCAACAAATCAGCATTTGCAGGCACTGAGGAATCCAGTGAGAATACCCAGTGCAGAGTGTGGAACTGTGGCCTTTAGCTGAAGGTTAATCTTGGGTTTTAGCTGGGACATTTTCCACACCAGTGGAACCCTTGGAAGACAAACCAGGACTGTGCTGCAGACAAGTGTCACCCTGCAAAGGTCAGAGCCCACAGTCTGTACTGACCACACGCTGGACAATGACCCTTCAAGGAGAGCTCCTGACTGCCCTTTGCTCACTGTCTGCCTTGGCACCCCTGGAGTTGTGATGAAGGTACCTGACTGCCTTGCTGTTGTAGGATTTAGGCCCTCTTAACAGGACCCATGTGACCCAAAATATTATTTTCTTATTTTCTCATATATAACAACATCATTCTGTATAGTGTTAAACTCCTTCCAAGAAAATGTAAGTACTATGTGATTAATCCATATTTATGACACACATGTACAGATCAAGAAGTTTCAATTCTAGTAGCTTTTGCACAGAAGTCTGGAGCAGAACTAAAATAATTAATTTAATATCAGGTTCTGAAGATCTGAGCACTACACATAGCAACTAACTTCCAGAAAAAAATAGAACTCAGCAGAAAATAAGACAGCAATAGAACATTTACAAGGTTTGCTAAGAATATGGACAAAATGTAGTCAGGTTGAATATATATTAAAAAGAATTCCAATTTCAAAAACATGTCTTCATAGGTTGGTATAGTGTGGACACATTAGCACCAAAACCCACCCAGAGCAGTCCTAGCAATGAAGGTAGGAATAGTTATTGACACTGAACTACAGAATAATTTGTTAGTGCAGTAATGAAATCACCACATTACCAACAAATTTTCCTTCTGCAGGTGCAGTAACTTTCCTCTGGTATTTACGTTAAGTGCTGTGACCTTGCAACTCCTACAAAATTATTTTAAGTACTTTAACGTTTGTGCTGCCTAAAGTTTTCACTTCCTCTGTGGAAAAAGCAGATCATGACAAATCTTCACATTATCTGCCTTGGGAAACCAAGCTGCTCAGTCATTCTGGAACTGCCTCCTCCTCACAGAAAGCTCTGGGGTATTGTTTGGGTCACTTTACCTTATTAAGGTTGAGAATACGGAAGAACTCCTTCTGATTCTGCTGGAAAACTCTGGCTCCTTCTTCCAATGTCATGCAACTGTCACAAGCTAGGCAGTCGCTAAGGAGTATTTTAGCATTAGCCAATGTATCAAACTCATTTTTCTGATGGCAAAAAAAAAAAGTAAACAAGTATTTAATAATGATTAAATGATCTCAAGATCTCTGCAATGAGCCAGATGAAAAGCAAACACAGTATCACTATTTGATTTAAAGCAGGACAATCCATGGCACTTACATAACACCCAAGATTATTTACAGGTAAACACAATAATATGTTCCATCCTAATCATAGCTCTGTTCCTCCTCTTACTGTGAAACTGCAAAATGTTTAAGTGTAAACAAAGTGCTAAATTTAGCCCCTAGTCCATATGCTAGCAACTTAATTTGCACTGTGCCTCAGAGCTGACAGTCCCCACCAACTCACCAAGCAACTGAGAAAACTTTCCCTAGAACTACTGAAGCTCTTTAAGCAGATGTCCCTTTAACAGCAAGGTGGCTTAGCCTTTGTAACACGGGGTAAAACAAACAGAACACAGTCCTACAATTGCACTGAACGTGTTCTGTGAGAGCAAGAGTCTCACACTCCTGGCTACAACACTATCTACAGCTCACTTGAGAAGAGGGAATGCTTGGATATAATGAGTAAGTAGATATTTTGTCCACTTGTACAATCAAAACTCCTCTAAGCCCTGTCCCCGTTCTGAAGACTTGATGTAAGAGTTTTGGCACACCAAATTTTTAGAACTTAGAATTCTGTTTTGTGTTTGTATAGTAAGGGCTTTTATTTCAGGTTTTTACAAGATTTTTGGTTCATATATTAAGGGATGTTTACAAGAGTTCACAATTATTTTCAACTGCTTGTTGTTTATTGTTATACTTAGTAATTGAAAGTTGTCTCCTTATAACCTTTGGGGTACACAAAAGCAAAGAATACAGAATCTAATGCAGGTTTTAGAGGAACATTACCTCTTCAAAGCCATCATCTGAACTCAATGCATCAACAGACGTATTTTGTGTATCATCATTTTTCTGCTTTTTACTGCATTCCTGAAACAAAACATAAAATGTGCGGATTATGCAAAGCCTGTTCACCATTCTCTAAGAACACTTTTACAGAACAGTTCATGTCATTAACCACCGATAAGAGTTATTTACAGTGTTTTGCAACAATGCAAGACCCTGTGTTCAAACCGCAATTGCACGATGGAAATGTTTGCCCAGGAATTCCCCTGCTTCGTGGCTTTGAGAGTTCGGGAAGGTTTGTTAACCCGGGGGGCTGCTCCGCGCAGGCACAGCGGGAGCCGGGCACGGCCACATCCCGGGATAAGGCGCTCGGGGTGCCCGGGGACAGGCACGGCCACATCCCGGGATAAGGCGCTCGGGGTGCCCGGGGAGAGGCACGGCCACATCCCGGGATAAGGCGCTCGGGGTGC
>VZTB01015970.1:564043-589048 GCA_013397245.1 Thryothorus ludovicianus
CCCCCGGGCCGTCGCTCTCCGCTCCCGGCTCTGCGGCGGGGCCGTGCCCGAGGCTCCGCTGCTTCTCTGGAGCGTCCCTGCGCATTTTTTACAACGCGCTCGATTTTTGCTTTTTCCCGATGGCTTTAATGTGAAATGACACTGCGAGTTTTTAAATACGGCAGCATCACCATTTTATTTTAACCAATATGCCGCGATTTCCCATTTCTGTAACAAAACACAAGTACCAGCGATGCTGTTCCCAGGCAGGAATCACAAATCCTCATGAACGGGGTTATTAAACAGACATCAGCCTTCCACAGTCTCACAGGCGCTGGAGTATTAATCAAGATGCTAATGATTTCTTGTCTTTCTGAACCTCAGGTTGTAAAATTTAGGCAGAAAGGGTCAATCAACATTTTGCTCCTTTTCTAACCCTGGCCACATGAACACACACATACAAGCAAATACCTACGAATACAAAGAGAAGTTTTTCAAATGTAAAATGACATAAATTAAACCACACAACTTCTATAAAACCATACAATTTCTTGCCTAAAGTGCAACTTTAACACAGGGTAAATAAATCCCCTCCTGTTACAGAGACCTCTAATGCTTTGAGCCACAGATGGTTTTTGAGCACAAGGGCTGGTGACAGGCACGGCCAGAGAGGTTTGTTACTGGGACTGAATTCATTTCAACTTAAAAATTCAAACAGAAAGAGCTAAAACTTATGCAAACTGAAAAGTGTGCAAGGAATCCCTGTTTCAGTGCACAGCATAATATTATATTTGTGAAATCATTAGATAATTAGATGTCTCATTTATTTTATTGCTGAGAGCACTCTCTGCTTCCCATTAACTATGGAACAGTGGATCTTTGATCAACCCTCACAATAAGCCTGACAACTTGAGACAAGAAAGCACCATCCTGTTTCAATCTGCCTGGGAAGTAACAGTTACCACCTTTACAGGGCAGCTTCCCAAAAACCTCACTCTCTAAAAGCTTTCCTATGCTTTAGGACTTATGCACTTAAAGGCATCCCTTGCTTTTGTGGCCACTGTTGATGTATTTGGCCTCTGTGGCTCCATGTAACATTTATCCCTGCACCTGAAGCATTCACAGCCTGAATGAAATGGAGAAATAAGAATTTCCCTGTGAGAACAGCGTGCTGCAAACAACTGCAAAGGCTTTGCATCAGTCCTGGAGGGCAGTGCCAGCTGGAAATGCCTCCCTGCCACAGTGACAGCACATGCCACTCCACAGCTGTGAGAATTGGGCAATAAATCCGGGCTACAGCTGGGAACCATGAATTCATGAAATGTGTGCTCTGCAGGCTGCACACACTCTGTTCCCATCGAGGGCAGGGAGCTCCTTCTGGGGGATGAGCTCACTCCTAACAGGACTCGCAGCCAATTCTGTCCAGCCAAAGCATTTGGAGGCTGCTTCCAACCAGGCACTCTGGGAATTTATCCTGGCGTGTTTGTAAGATCACATGCTTATTGCATAGCTGAACTCCTAAGCTTAAGACCTTAGGGTGGAAAAAAAAAAAGTATAAGGAGTTAGAAAAGAATATTTAGGAAAATGGTTTGAAATAGGAAAAAGAACCAGAATTACAGACATCAAACTAATCCAAAATAAAGGCCAGTTCTGTTCTATCTGCATGTTCTTGGGTTTAGATCAATGACTCAAAAGTTACAAGTGTGTTTGCTACACAAATAGAATATAAACACTTCCACAGAATCTATTTTTACATTGTTGAGGAAGACGTCTACAAATAGTCATTCACATATTCCCGAATTGTTTATTTTAGAAAATAGTTTTTGTTTCTGCAGCAACGTGGTTTGGAATTCATGCTGCTCTTTAAGTCCAGGATCAGGCTTTCAAAATGTTCCTTTTTCTACTGGTAGGCATAACAGCACACAGCTACTTCAAAGACTGGTGTAAGATCCCCAGATTTTAGGAAAAAATGCTGTAAGAATAATTAATGGATAACAGAATCTTACAAGGATCCTTGCCATATTTGTTTGGATTGTGTGTGTACGTGATATTTCCCATGGTTGAAAAAATGTCTCTGTAACTTCATAATTAAATTAAGTCATATCAGGTTATCCTAGTGTGACCTTTGGAGAACTGGAGAAGCAGAGAGTTGCTGATATTTTTGCAGTTAGTAACATAATAATAATAAAACATTTGCTGTGTGGTTTATGCTGAGTGGAGGGGACAGATGAATTTCTTTATTTCACTCTGCTCTAGACACAGGAAATCTTTTGTCTTGTATCAATCAAAATGGCTTAACATTTGGTTTCCAGAGAAACCAGTTGCTCACAAAAACTGATTGACAGCTAACTAGACATAAATTTCTACCCAGAAGACTCAGTCAGCTGCTTGTTTGGGTTGAGCACACGTGATTGTTACTTATTATTTCCTATTTTTCATCCAAATCCAGCAGCTGGTACCTTGTGACTCACAAGCAGGCCAAAGCATTCTTGCATTCTTCCTCACTGCCTTTTCCCATTAACACTCAACAGGAACCGCACATCAGTTGGTCTTTTCCAGTACTTACATTTAAACACCTGTACCATGGACTTTTTTTTTTCCTTATCTTCACTCTGGATTGCTATGAAAAACACTGATCAAAATCTCAGTTCACCAGAACAGTGTTGAGAAGAGCTTTACAAAATTCTATCACGCCCTGAGCAAACATTCCAGAATATACTCATGTTTGCAAAAAAGGCAGAAATTGAGGATTTCATTCAAGGAGGACATTCCTGTGCAACTGAGAGAGGACCAAATATAATTTGTAGATGAGGCTACACATAAAGAGAATTCAAGAACTTCAGCTAAACTTAACAGATGTCTGCACTTCACCCACCCTGCCTGACATAAGCAGTTGCTCTAATGGACTGAACAGGAACAGCTTTCCCAAGTGAATCATGTTGGACTGAAACACAAAAGATTTTCCAAATGCAGCCTATTTAGTCCACAACAGGAAAAAATTACTCTGGAAAATTACCCTGTATTTCAAATGAATTACAAACATTCCTCCCCAAATGAGATTTTCAAACCCAAGCCTTCAGCTGACATACAACTCACAAAACTCATGACATCAGTGTTGGACCTGTAAGATCATCACTGACATTTCTGCTTTGCAAATATAAGTGATGTCCAGGTGTTAGAAAAAAGCTATTTGTTGGTGGAATTGCCTTGTTAAAGTCTAGGGCTTGACATGCTTTAATGATCTCAGACCTAGCAGAGGTTAACAAAGTCTGAGAAAAAAGGATACCCACTGGCAGTGGACACAAGGAATGCAGAATTTAGGAGCCATCTGGCAAGAACTCCCAAGATAAGGAAGAAACAAATAAAGCCAATTCAGCAACTGTGCTGAAATCAGCTCCAACTGGGTAAAAGGTAATTCTGGCAGGGGAAATCTGTGACCACTGACACAAGAAACCCACCTACAAGAAGGAAAAACTGAGCACGCAAACTTATTAGCATGAGAAGCGAATCATTAACCAACAGAAAATGGGAATTAATAAGAGAACGATGTAACTTGTAGCCAGTGGACACTAATGTCTTTGCTTGCTAATATGTATTAAGTAGTTAAAAGCTTTGGTGTGTTTGATCTTTGGAAACCTCCACCTTGCACTCTCAACGTCTCCTTCCTGAACTAGACTCTGTGTTTAGAGAGCTCCTANCCCTTGCACTCTGTGCAGAACAAGCAACATCTCCTTCCTAAACTAGACTCTGTCTGTGTTTAGAGAGCTCCCAAACCCGGCAACACCTCTGCAGACACCCCAAACCAACCTGGACGTGTTTCTGTATCCACAGGGGTTGGACTGAGTGACCTCCAGAGGGTCCTTCCAACCCCAATTCTGTGATTCTGCCACAGCCAGGGCACAGAACCAGCGCTTTTGTGGCAGCGGTGCCATCCATGGAGAACCCAGAGGTTTCCTGGCCTGCACAGGGGCTGCCCGAGCCTGGGCACAGCGCCCCGGGGAGCCCTGTCCCAGCGAGGGGAGCCCTGTCCCAGTGAGGGGAGCCCTGTCCCAGTGAGGGGAGCCCTGTCCCAGTGAGGGGACCCTTGTCCCAGTGAGGGGGACCCTTGTCCCAGTGAGGGGAGCCCTGTCCCAGCGAGGGGGACCCTTGTCCCAGTGAGGGGGACCCTTGTCCCAGTGAGGAGACCCTTGTCCCAGCGAGGGGGAGTCTTGTCCCATCGCGGGGTCCCTTGTCCCATCGAGGGCCTGCCCTGCCCTCCCCGACCCCCTCACGCAAGGGGCCACGTCCACCTCACCCACCGCGGGCCAGTCCAACCGCATCCACTAAGGCTCTCCCTACAGCAGCTCCCTCCTCTCACCACACGAGGTTTCTGCTCAAGTGAAACAACCGAGGAAACACCGGCACTGTTACTGCAGCGGCACCCGCGCACCGGCAGCCGCCGCCATCTCGGCGCGGCGCCGCCCTCACGGGCGGGGAGGGGACGCTCATGTCCCTCCTCTGCCCTCACCCAAAATGGCCGCGGGCGCTCCCCGCCGTCCGTGAGGCGGGACCGGCGCTGAGGGCGCGGAGGCGGCCGCGGGTCCCTTCGGAAGGCGGCTGGAGCCCGGGCAGGTACCGAGGGGCTGAGGGAGGGCGAAGGGAGCCTTGGTTCCCCACGGGCGGGCGAACAAAACCCGCGGGTTGCGGGGATTCGGCGGGGCCGGTCCCTGGCTGGGGAAGGTCTTCCCCTCCCTGAGGCTGGAGGGGGAGCAGGTGCACGGTTGGGAGGTAAAGAAAAAACGAGCTCCGTACAGAAATCTCACCTGATGTGTGGTCCCGACTTGGTGGCTGTCGGTGGTGGAGATTTCAAGGTGTGCCTTCCAATGGCTTTTGCTGGTTCGCCCTCACTCGGGAGCTTGGGGGAAGCGTGAGAATGTTGTGTTGATGCTGGAGATCGCTTCAGTGTCAAACCAGAGAAATTCAAGCAAAATTGAGTTCTGGAGTTTGAAATGAAAGAGCAGCACAAAAATACCTCAGTCTTTGTAATCATAACACTGTTGTAGTAAAACTTTTGCATTTGCTTTAGGGCGCGTTTGTGATTTATTTCTTAAATGTAACTTTAGAAGATGCTTTGGTGGTTTTTATTCCAAGGTTCAACTCTTGCAAGCAATAGCCGGTGAGAGAGAACGCACTGATGTTGAGTGTCCAACATTAAACCAAAACTGGCATTTGCCTGCTTGAACTTCGCTAAATTATTATGGGGGGAGACATTAAAGTTCACATTAATGGACTTGACTGATATGTGTGAGCATTATGTTGTAAGTAGGGTGTAATATTTGTTAAACACAGCGAGATTTCTGCAGTTATTTCGATGGATTTTATAACTTGTATTTGCTAACAGGCAGGGAAGGCGTTCTACATGCAGAAGTATTTTCCGGTATATTGAGAGCAACTCACAAAGAGTCATTTGAAAATTAAAATTTTATGCTTGACATCCGGAGGAGATGGAGCGTGTCTTATGCATAAGTGCTTGTGGCTCTTCCGGTTTCAGATGCTCTCAGATGTGTTGCTAAGAGATTAAAGTCAAAGTCGTGGGTGCTTTTTGTTTGGCTGAAAAGGCTAAATCTGCTCCCCTGGAGCTTTGTATCCAAACTACCAGAATAGCAGGAGTGTCTTCTTGTATCCAAGAGCAGCTGGGTAACTAAAGGACTGAAAATCACATATTTGCCTTTTGTAAGAACTTGGATGTGCTCAGACCTGCTCTCTCCGTGTTTTTCATGGTTATTCAAAACCAGATGAATGTTGGTGTTTTCTGAAAAGCTGTTATCATGGGCAGCTAACAGGAGCTTAGTGCCAGCCTCCTTCAGATGGTTCTGTGGGACAGGCTGCCCAGGGAAGTGGTGGAATTTTTCAAAAAACACGTGGGTGAGGTGCTTAAGGACATGGATTAGTGGTGGTCTGGGCAGTGCTGGGTTAGTGGTTGGGCTTCATGATCTTAAAGGTCTTTCTCACCCTAAATCACTGATTCTGTGCTGTAAATCATGCTGAAAAATGCTGCATGGGATTACCCAGCTCTTACTGGTTTTAATTAGTACCTGTCCTTTTAGTCTCTACTGTTTCTGCCTAGGCTGAAGGCATGGTCTTGTTGAGGACAGACAAACATATTTGTTGGAAGCTCCTGGTTGTATTCTTGAGGTGGCTTGGAAGATGGGAATGCTGTCTGTGGCATTATGGGATGCTGGCAGTGCCTGGCTGTAGCTGTTCCTGGTGTGCCAGCAGGGATGAGACCCCATGGCAGAGGTGCAGAAAGCTGCAAAGTCCTGCCCCAGCTCCCATATTGGCCCTTCAGAACCCTCTGAGCTCACAGGAAAAGTGCTGTCAAAGAGATTTCCATTCCCCTTGCTCCTTTATCTGCTTGGAGGGCTGCATGAATTAGCAACAGCATTGTTCCAGGTTCTTGCTTTTCACATTTTTCTTCTGGAATCTGATTATAACAGAAACTTTTACACCCCAAATGAGAGCTCTCTTCCAAGAGTTCAGATTTTGTGTTGTTGTTATGCAACTCTCCCCATGACAGTTTTACTTTGTGGTTGTTTTCAGTGTACATATTGCTCTTCCTGTCCAAAAAGACTTTTTCCTTACCCTGGAATATCTTTTATAGTCCAGATTAAGACTTGCTAAATTCTGAAGAATGCTAGGAAGGGGACCTGATGGATTGTCAATGATTTCAAATCCTTACTTTTTTTTGGTTTTTTGATCTAGTGAGGTTTCATGAGTCAAGCTGGGCTGTTGAGAGTTTCTTTTGAAGATGTACATGTTGGTTGAAAAACGCACAAATTCCCATCTTCATCTGAAGAGGTCCCCTGGCATCCGATCCTGGTCTCTCTGTGTTGGTAAGAGCACAGCATTCCTCAGCTTATTTCAGAGCTTGCTTTCAGGGAAGAGGGTCACTGAATAAACTCCTGAGAGAGCCCCCAGTGACATGCCTGCCTTCCAGTGGCTTTCCTTTCCAGGAGAGGAATGGTTGTGCTTTGAACTCTTCCTTTCTCATTGGCACTAAATGAGTCTGAAGCCCCAGCGTGGCAGTTCCACTGTGAGACTTTCAGTCTCATCTGGAGAACCTCAGAAGCTCCTGGATGGAATTTTAAGGGATCAAGAACAGAAAGTTTATTATGTGCCCTGCAGCAGTAGAAATGAGAAGCTTCTGAAGGGGCTATGTAGTTAGGTTCAAAAACATCTCATTTTTCAGGAGTGGAAAACTGCAGCGTGGCCATGCTGGGGTTGGATTGTGTGTGTGTGGCTGCTGGTGAGCTCCTGAGGACACTGTGTGAAATGGGAACTCATGCAGGATGTTCTGAAAGGCATCTTTATAAACACTACTGAATATGCAGGAAAAATAAACTTGTCAGGATTGTACTGAGAGAGCTGCTGGGGAAAATCTGGCATATCCTGCTTTCCAGCTGAGCAGGTCCCACTGCAGTAACACCACATTGTCATTGCTTTCAGGGATGTTGTTGAGAATATCTTTGCAGTTGCAGCAGCCTCTGGGGCATGAGGCACCCTTCAGCTGCTTCTCTCCCTGAGAGAAAGGAGCTGGCAGTTTCTGACACAACCTTACTGCAAAAGCTTCCTTTTGGCTTCATAGAGCACTTAGAGGGGAAAATAACCATTGCAATGTTTGTATGAGCACTCCAAGCTGTACTGTGCTGAGAGAAAGCTTGGTGTTGTGGTTACACTGAGTCCCTCTGAGGTTCTGTTCCTGTTCCCAGTTGTGTCACAGTGTTTTTATTTCTGACCCTAGCCCCTGTGCTTTTAATGCCTTTGCAGAATGGAAGTTTTTTCTAATACTGAGAGAAAAAAAATGACTTGACTTTCATATAGTGATCTATGTTGCAATCACGTTTCTCCTCTTTTTGAAAAGGTTGGTTTTTATCAGGGCATTTTGGATGTTTTTTGAGCTCTTTGTTTGTCTAGGAGTTATTTGTCCTAATTCTCTCCTCTTTCCTCCTAGGAATAGCCTCCATAGGTTTGGCTGCTGCTTATTATAGTGCAGGTAATGGCCTATCACTTTTTTGGGAGAGTTCTTTCTTTCCTGTTGATATGTTTTTCATGCTGATGATTCATCTGCAGCTCCTGTCTGGCTCTTCAAAGGCATTGGAGTTTCCTCTCCCATTTTGTGGTGTGAATATTAAAACCAGTTATAACTCTTGCCTCTATGGCTTACTGTGCTTTAATGCTCCATTTCTTACTCAGCCTCCTTTTCCGTTTGCCAAGTATTTTTAATAATGATATTGGTACTCTGAGGCACTTTGTACTTGCAGTGTTTTATAAATGTGATTAGCTGGTCCTCACAGCTCTCCTGGGGAGCCATGCAATGATTATTTGACACCATAATGAAATGATTGCTTTGCCTTTGACGGAAGTTCTGTGTTTCTCTGGAAACTGCCAGCTCATCTCTGGCAGAGATTACTCAGCCAAGCACCTTTAGGGATCAGCCAGCTCCTGCTGCTTCCTCCCCTGCAGTACAGCACACTGCACCAAATGCCAGCTGTCTTTCCACTGATGGGATTTATCCTGGAAGCTGCCCTGTGATTCTTGGGCTGCATCCTGTTCACATCAAATGTTAAATCTTAATAACGTGTAGGAATGTGCTACCAATATAACCCACATATTTTTATTTAAAGAGCAAGATGCAGCAAAAGCTACTCCAGCCACCAGCTAAATCAGCCTTGTTTTTCTTAAGATGTTGAAACAAAGTTTTTTGAAACCCCAGCACAGTTCTACTGTGCCTTCAGTTAAAAGCCTGAGTGAGCAAATTGCCCAGGCTGTGACATGTAAACATTTCCAGGACATGAAATGCAAATGTTTGTTTGTGAAGAGGACCAACTGCTTCCCTTTTATGCAGAAACATGTTTGCTTTATTGAATTTTCATTGTCCTTATCCTTGTCCTCTGCAGCACAAATATTTGGTGTTTGACAGCAGGTTGGCAGTTTTGTGAATGCCTTTTAAGATGCCTTTGCTCATAGAGAAGAGAAAGATGTGATGTTACAACCTTGCCAATAATCCATATGCTTGTAGTTTTGCATGATTTGAAGCCCAGCATGAATGAAGTCTCTGAAAAATGTGAAGACTTTCTGTATTTTCATCCTGGGAAAGAGCTGTAAAATAGCTTGTAGTACAACTAAAGGCAAAAATACTCCATCACAGAAACCTTTTCTCCTTTTGTTGCTTTTAAAGGGAGCATGTTGCTTTCAGAATTGTTTGAATACCAAAGAAGGGGGGAGGAAAAGCTAAATTTGTGCATTTTTTGCATTGTTCAGACAGCTTGGCATGGAAACTCTTCTACATGGCTGGGTGTTTCTTTGTGGCTGCCCAGAATCTGGAGCAGTGGGAGGTAAGATGCTGAGCTCAGGAAGTGAGGGTCTGTGAGTAGGAAGCAGCTGGCAGATTCCAGCAGCCCCACACACTTGCTCAGTCCAAACAGACAAGTTATGCTTTTGGTTCTGAGGAAACCCTCTGGACTAGAATAAGGGCAATAATTCTTTGACTACACAAGCATGGAAATGTGAAGCTAAACATAAGGGTATTTTTAAGGGGAGAGTTGGCCCAATATGTTCTCTCTTATATAAAAGAGAGAGGATGACCGGGACATTCAGCTGCACAACATGATTGGAACTGAGCTCCAAGCCAATGACAGAGCAGCCACTAAACAAGGGAGCTCTGACCTTCCAGGCTGCTCCAGGCAGCTTTTTTCCTCTGGGACAAGCTGGTTTAGAATCGTGTGGATGTTGATTTGAGAGCAATAAACCACCTTGTCACCCTGCTGACCTGAGCTGTGTTAAAATGAGTCATGAGATTCTCTTTTCACTGACTGGATATTTGAGATCTGTGTAAGCCTGGCCCATAAAGCACAGCACTGCAATGTCAGATTCACCAGAAGTGAAAACTATGGGAGATACAAGTTAGTGTGCAAATTTGATACCAGGCAAAGTTTTTATTGCATGAGGAATGTGGCAAGAAGGACAATGAACCCACTTTCAACTTCCTTCTAGAAGGCACACAAGAGATATGGTAAAGTTTCTGTTAAAACCAAGAGCAGGATTGTCATTTTCACAGTCTAGTAATAGAGGAATTTCTCTAAACTGTGTATTTTTCTGTTACCAAGATAATTTTCCCATAGAACTATTTTTATTTTACTTTGAAGCATAGCTGGTGATGACATTTTCGAGAAAATCTTAATTTTTGTTTTTCAATTTTACAGGAAGCTATATTTGATAAGAACAAGGGAACAATCTGCCTAAAAACATTCAATCTCTACAAAAAAATACTGACCTTGTCAAAAGGAGGCCATGAACAAGGTGAGAAAGCAGCAGCTCTGGTAGAAAATATGGTGAGCAGCAGAAGAGATGGATCTGTGCCCATTTAATGGCTTCTCTGGAGTTCTGTACCCAAATTAAGTCACATCTGCTTCCAGATTTCCTTTGTTCCCAAGCAGCAGATGTAACAATCTGCCTCTCTGGGCCCAAATGCTTTTTCTCAGTGTGCTGAATGCGTCTTGTTAATTATTTTAATCCAAGGTAAGCAGGCCTGCACATTGCTTTCCATAATAATCTTAGCTATTCCTTTGGGATGTTAATGTGTTTACCTTGCCCTTGATTAGCCTGCTTGGCAGCTGGGACTGGTAGAAAAATTTCAATTTTGGATCCAGAAGTTGAGATTCCTGTAATCTCATCTGCTTTGGGGAGCAGGCTAAGGTTGAGATACCATATGCAAGCAGGCATGTTACATCCTGCAGATACAGAATATGCATTTAAAGCAGCCTGTTCAGGAGGCTCAGTTTGATGCAGGATCTGATGTCCTTTGGGCTTCCTGTTGGATGAACAGAAGTTGCAGTGTAGCCTGTGAGTTGGTTGAGTCATGGTGACTTGGTAGCCCTGTTGCAAGTTAGGATCTTTTATTCTGTTGCAAGAGTAGGATCTTCTTCCATGTCAGAGTTTTTGTTCTGCTTCCTGATGTAAATAGAACCAGCTCTCAATAAGCTCAGAAGAGTGGCCAAATTTGGAATGACCTCAAGCTGAACTGGTTTTTAAAGAGTTCATTTTCGAGATGGAAGATAAAAAGATGTGGAGAGAAGGATATTTAGTGCTTCTGACCTTTCCTTCAGGATGCATGTTTACAATGGAGAGCTGAGGATATCTCTTCCTCTCTGATAATACCTGGTTTAGGTACCATTCATGTGAGGATGCAGAGACCAGCAGGAGCTCTGAGCAGTTCAATATTTCACTATTTGTTCAATCTCAGCAGAATGTTTGTTTGCCTGCTGCATACAGAGAAATAGTTTAAAACTGCCATTGAAGCAGGTGGGAAACTTAAGTAATAATGTAATAATTAACAAAACGTGGGGAATAACGTGACACGAGGAATGACACGAGGAATGACACGAGGAATGACATCACGTAAGGAATAGCTTGAGGAATAACATTACATGAGGAATAACATAACATGAGGAATGACACCAGGAATGACATGGGGAATGACATCAGGAATGACATGGGGAATGACACCAGGAATAAGCAGGCTCCCCAGTGCCTGGCTGTATGTTTTTCCTCAGGCCCTGTCCCAGCTGTGCTCTCACCCCGCTCGCGTTTCTCTTGCCGCAGCCGCAGCAGTGCCCGGGCTGTGCGGATCCCTGCGGGCTGTCCCCAGCGGCAGCGCTGGGCTGTCCCCCGCTCACGGCTGCCTTTGTGTCCGCAGTGGTGGCAGTGCTGGGCGAGGTGCGCGATGTGAACGTGGAGGAGGAGAGCGTTCGCTATTTCGGGAAGGGTCACCTGGTGGTGCTGCGCTTCGTCACGGGATTCTCGCACCCGCTCACGCAGAGCGCCGTGCTGGGCTGCAGGAGGTGCGCTGCGGGCTCGTTAAATTACAGAGTGTTCGGTGGGAAATGTGTGTGTGGGTCAGTAATTGCCTGCTGTTGGACTAGCTCAGCTTTCAGACTTGCTGTTATGACCTTGTCTTATTCAGTTTAAACTTTCAAACCCCGTCGTGTTTTCATGTACAGACCTTTGGGTAACACCATCTATCAGGATCTTTAAGATATCTTTAGTGCCACATGTCTGCTGTGCAGTGGCAGAGAGGAATAATTCTACTTTGCAGACATTTGGTGTATTAATTAACAGAAAATCCATATTAAGCATTTGCAGCAGGGCCTGGGGAGAGGACTGATGTGGAGGGAATGGTTTGGTGTGGCATGCTGTCAGCCTTGCCCTCCAGGCAGTTATTCTCAGGAGTTAGCATGCCTGCTCTTGTCTTGTCAGCACCATGGTTCCACTAACTCTTGTGTTGTTTCTTCTTCTCCACAGTGATGTGGAAGCAGTTGCCAAACTCATTACGAGTTTTCTGGAACTGGACAGAGTAGAGACCCCACAAGATTTCTCCCAGAGCAGTGAAACAGAGGCAAGTGATGCAGATGAGCCACAGGTTAAATACTGATAGTCATTGTGAACTGAAGCAAGCAGAGCTTTCCACATCTGGAAAATATTCTGATTGTTCTCAGAAAAAGAAACCTTGACCTGGGCATTTCTGAATGTGTGCATTTACAATGGGTGGAATCTGTCTTAGGGCACATTGTTTAATGCTAAACTGCTTCAGGACCTGCATGTGGACACTGCTGGCTTTTGAACTTTGTCAGCTCATCAAACTTGTCTGGGATTAGTTATTTATTAATGAATTGGTTTGAAATAATTGCTCTTCCATTAATGAAGATACAGATGTGAACTTCTTCTGCTTACTGCAAACATTTCCTGCAGGTACAGTATATGCAATGTAGAAGAGTTGATTTTGTAACTCATACCACAATGCTTTGGGGTTTCCATTTTAATATATGCAATTAGGAGATGTAGAGCAGTGGCACTTTCATGTTCTCTACTACTGACTTGCCATTGGCTATCTGTGGAAATTAAAGTGTGAGTGGCTGTCTTGGAATTCCAAACATCAGGTTAATCAACCTTTAACTGTGTCTTAACTTATCTCAGACTCACCAAGGAGCCATAAATAGCAAAGGAAAAATGATCATGATCATCTTTGGGATGTTCTACCTTAATCCTGTTCTGCTTAACTTCTGGGCAGGACAGAACAATCTTTTTCTAGACCTCAATGTTTACTTATTTAAACTGTGTATTTAGAAAGGAAACAGGGACATGTGTAACTTTAGGTAGGGAAAAGGCTGATGGCAAACAAGGTGGTAGCCTGGAGCTGTTGAGTATTTCCTCACTTGAAATGATACCGAAGTGCTAAATAATAACTTCCTTAAGGTAGCTGCCATAGGTTTAGTGCTTGACTTGTACCTGTGTTTTACTCCAGGTGTGTGGTGTCCTCTGTTCTGATCAATGGTTTCACAAATAGTTAAAATATAAATTTTTCCAAGGTACTCCTGAAGTTAAAGCTACCTCTGTTAGTCAACATACTCTGTCTAGAACTCCACCACGCTTACATTAACATGTCAGTACAAGAAAGAATTGTAAAAAGCTGCAAGTTCCTTCAGCATGCTACAGCTGCTTGTACTGAAGTTCACTAGGTTTTATTTAGGAATCTTAGAGTCTTTAGACTTGATTTAGAAAATATTTACACAGTTACATCTAGGAGAACTGAACAGGGTACAAGGTAACTGTGTTGTCTGCTTTCAGGGCTGGCCAGCAGCAAATGTCTCCTGGCAGCAGTTTCTTCAGGATTTAAAAGAGTCTGTGTTCTTGTTTCCAATCATTCTACCTCTACAGAGAGAAGGCTCTGAAAAGTTTTTGGTAGAAGCCCCATCCTGTTGTGTGTTCCAGTTTGGTCTGAAACTGAGCACCTGCTCATCAAAGAACAGGTTGTACCAATATTCCCCTTCCAGCCCTTCAGACCAAGGATGTGAGCAGAGGCAGAGGCTGCTGCTCTCAGTGGAAGGGGTCACACTGGAGCAGGGGCAGGGCTGCTGAAGGAGCTTGCCTGCAGCACAGAACCAGGTCTGTTTCCTTTAAATAAGGTAAAAATCTTGTCATCACATCAGCTGTCAGTACAGACCTCTGCCAGTGCACGTTCCTGAAAGTCCTGAGTTGTTGGGGTAATCATGGGGCTGTCAGTGCCTACCCCACCCCACTGGGGCTGGGGAGCTGCTGGGTATGAACATGGGAAAATCAGGCAATTAGCTGAATTTGCCTTTATTCTGAAGCACAGCTGTAAGCTAAGCATAATCATCAAACCTGTTTAAAAAATACTGCAGGGTGTAACACTTTGTAGAGTTCCTCATTTAAATCCACTGTAACATATACCCCAGGTGATGCTCATTTTAGAGAGAGGAGAATGAGGCTGGGGATTTGGAGAACTCTTTTTTCCCCCAGAGTGTAAAATGAGAATGGTAAATGTTCTGAGGACTGCAGCAGGATGCAGTGTCCTAGGGTGTGTCATGGTGCAGTGTAAGCACAGGGCTCAGCCTGTGGCAGCTGCTGCTTTGAGTCAGGGATATTCAGAGGGCATTCATGGCACTGCACTTACTCTGAGCCCATGGAGTGGACCATGGATTAAACAGACAAATCTACCTTAGCTCCACTGGCTTTCCTTTGTGTTCCCACGAGAGCTGACATTCCATGAAGATGTAAACCAGCTGTAGTTCTCCAGCTGAAAATCAGCTTTTGAGAGGTATGTCCGTCAGTCTGACCCTGCACTGCATCCTGTGTCCTGCTTCTGCTGAGCTGGAGTGCCCCCAGCTTGCTGTGCACTCACGGTGTCAGTCATGTCTGTAGTATCTTACACAGAGACTAAAACAAAGCAAGGGAAATTCAGAATCTGTAGAAAGGTACAGTGTAACCTGAACTACATCCTGTTGGGTTGATGGCAGTGATCACCTCTTTAGGGCTGTTTTGCAGGATCCTCTCTCATTATCCTGCTGTGTTAGGCAGGAGAGGGATGGCTGCTGCCATGCACTGTGTGTTTAGGAGGAATATTTTGACTCCTCAGCCTTTCCTGCCACTTCTCACTGTTCTGCTGAAAGCTTTCCTGGATGGTTTTCCTCCCTTCTCCTGGGCAAAAGCCAAAGGCCCAGTAAACAGAGCCTGGTGTAAAGTGACTTGGACTCAAAGGAATGATGTGAAAGACAAATTTTGGTTAGGAAATTAGGTACTCCTAGAAAACTGTTACAGATGTAGTGATAACTTTTGCATCTCAGGCCATCTAGAGACTTGTGCCTGGACAGCTGTAGTTTGCAGGGCTTAGAAATGGTTGAAGAAGCTGCCTAGCAGGCCTTAGGTCAGATCTAACACCCTGAGCCCTAAAGCCAAGCCCTTCTGTCCTGTCTCTGCTATCACTGCCACTCAGCAGATGCTTCAGCTCCTGGCATGGCTGTGGCTGCTGCAGTGAGCAAAAGCCAGAGTGCATCTGTGCTTGGTGTAAGGTGTAGCCTCATATTCCAGATCTTCACAGTGGAACATTCCATACCTGGCATCAATTGTGCAGGTCTCAAAGAAAATCCAAATATCTATAGTTGAGATCTGACTCTCAGGCTGTATTTGTGAAGCTGTACAGGTACCAAAACCTCAGCTGGCTGACATAGTAAACAAAGAGTGACACTTCTGACAGTGTCATAGATGGCTGGGAGGCAAAAATACTTCTGGAAAATGTTTAGAAATTGCCTTTTTTTTTTACTTTTAAATTGCAAGTAGAATTTCAGCAAGACCTTGTTGTATTGTCTTTTTTTTAAAAAACTTTCATTGATAAAATCAACTTTGATAACTTGTTTTGCGTCGCTGTAGTATTTTGTATTGTTTTTAATTAAAATTACTAAAATATGAATGGCTGTCTAAATTATTACTGGGAACAGAGCACCTGAAGGAGGTAAAGAGCAGGAGGGCAGAACAGAAGAAGCACAAATACCTGCTTAGAAGTGACCCTGCTGACACTTGTAGCAGTCCAGCTTTTAATTCCATATAAGCTGATAGATCCAACTCTCTGTTGGGGAATATTTCCATTTTCTCTCCTTTAAACCAAACCAAAATGCTACACACACAACAAAGCAGCATCATTCTACAAACACTTTGAGTATCAAAGGTTTTATTCAAGTAAAATAAATTAAGATCTTGCTTAGTTCAAGCTATGTGACAGGTATACATAGCAATTGGTTCTTTTCAGATAAAGATCAGCACATGGACCAAGTTACTGAGGCTCTCACTGAGTCAGCTGAAACTTGTCTTATGCTGTAGTTTTACTTTCTGTATGTCAAGGTTTGTCCCAAGAAAACTTCAATACCAAGGCTTCCAAAAAATATTTAAAGAAAGGAATAAATGAAGCACAAAAATAAATATTTTTAATATTCATCGTGGAGTAACAAGTATACTTAATTCCCATACTTCTGAATTATTTCCATTTTGGTGATCAATTCTCCACTAAAGTCCCCAAAATATATTTCTATACATTAAGAGAAGTTTGACATTAAAGCAGAATAAACCAGCATTTTTTTCCTTATATTTAGTAGCATTAGTCATGGCTCAAATTGGGACTAACCTGGGAAGTGCAGGTTGCAGTTTCAGGTTTTACCAGCTGAAGAGATGCCTCAGTGAGTGGGGTGGTGCCTTTCTTTGGGGATCACACTGAGCTGAGCTTGGGTGGTGCTGTGGCAGAAAAGGGGGCAGCCCAATGTGTTCAGGCAGTTTTCCCTCCAAGCCCAGGGGTCCCTGCCTCAGGAATTCCCTTTTACCCACGATGGAATGGCAGGACACAACTCAGCACAGCTGACAGGTGGTGGATACAGAACATAATGACCCAAACATTTTTAAAGTATCCTAAATATTGTGGTAGACCTTTCCCAGGTCATTGTTATGTAAGAGTCTTGCAAATCCTGGGTTTGGAAGGAACTGGGATTTTGTCCTGCCTTGGAGGAGTGAGCTGTGCCTCACTGCTGCATTCTGTTACAGGCAGGTGAATTAAGGCTCAGCCTGTGTTAGGAAAATTGAGTTGAAGTGTTTCATGCTAATAAAGTCCTTCATGCCTTCAGGCCACTTTTGTTTAACCACAGTTCATGCTCCAAATCTCAAGATGACAAACTCCAGCTCAAGGCCCAGCTGATTTTCACTGGCCATGTCTTCCCAGGGAATGAGTCAGACTAATTGAAATGCCCCTAATTTTGTGCTTTTATTGCTTCGTCTAAATCATCCACCACTTGCTGCAGCTTCTGTAGGCTGGGGTGGACATTCTCTTCCATCCATTCCTCTATAGCACACCTGTGGAAAACTTCCTCCATGGCTGCTTGGAGGTCTTGCACCACAGCAATCCACTTGGAGAGGAGACTGAGCAGGAATGAGAAGGCAGAAACAAATGACATTTGCAGGTGAGCTCTGCCTCAGGGGAGGGTTTGGCTTACTGGCCTTTGGAAGGGAGTACTGTCCTTAAAACCACTTTACAGGAAAAGAAGCATCTATTACAAGAGCCCAAAGGACTTGATTTTTGTTCAGATGGCAAAAGCTTGATGCTGTTTCTGTTTAAGTTCCATTAATCTTGGCACTTCCCTCATTCAAAGACTTTTAAAGCACCAAAATGTGAGCTCAGAAAAAAATACTATACACATTTTAAGTGTAACTGAAACCCACTGTGAGACTTGTTGGGAATTTAATTCTGGGTTTTATCAGAAAGAGTAGATGAGGTTGGAAAAAAAAAATAAAATAAATGAACCTTTTAGCATGGATTGGCAAAATGTCTACGACAAGTTCTGAAGATGGTGACAGGGAGCAGGGGAAGGGCCTGGCTTTACTCCAAGCCCAGGGTGAGCTCCTACTCCAAGCCCAAGCACTGCTTAAGGTGCAGCAGGGCTGTAGAGGAGTAACAAGGGAGAGGCTTTTGGAGACCAGCCTTGTACTTGCTCTCAAAGAATTCATTAAACAGAAGGCAAAGATAAAATTAGAATCATAGGATGATTTGGGTTGGAAGGGAATTTTGAAGTTCCAACCCAAACACGTTGTATAAAAACATATTGTGGATACTTTGATTCCCACTGATTTTTCTGAGATAATTATAAAATGAGGTAAGGGCTCACAACTCTGTACTTGAGTGCCCAAAAATGTATCAGACTTTATTTCCCCTGTAATGCAGAACAAGTGGTGTTACCTGACTGCATCTGGCTGGATGTGGTGCATTATGATAGGATGGATAATCTTCCTTCTCCTGTGGTAGGGGCTGAACCAGCCTGTCACATACCTGAAAATGGATGTTGGTGGGAGCAGTGATGGAACAGCAGCAACTCTGCCACTGCCAGGGAGCTGGGGAAGGCTTTAGCTGAACTCCTGCACAGATGAGGAGTCAGTTTATTTCCCTCTATAAATCTCTGGAATTAGCCTGTGAATGTGTTCCTGATACCTGATCATCTGCTGCAGTATAAGTTTCATTTCAAGCTCCTTTCTTTTGTAACTGCACCATTCAAAATTTTCATTTTAACTTTAAATAGCAGTAAAATGTAATTAAGGAAAAAACTAAATGCTTCAAATAAGGCAGCATACGGTATTTAGGAGCTTTGCTAAAATATTTTAAACTTTGATCTAAATATTATGTTCTGCTGAGGTGGCAGTGACACCTGAAATGCAGAGCTTGATATTTAAATCACTTTTCTGGAGCTGTGCCCCACTTTGAGATGCTACAGCTCCAACACTCCTGCAGCCAGGCAGAGAATGAACAGAAACCTCATTACCTGTTCCTTTCAAGAAGTTCATCCACTGATGACTTGAGGTAGAAACTAACTTGTGTCACAAGTGTGAGGATATTGCTCCCAGGAAAGGTGCCCAGATTTGTGCTGTCCAAAGAGGATGTGTTAGTTTCTGAACTTACCACACAAGGAGAAGCACCTGAACTCTGCAGCTGGACTTTTACCTCGTGAAAGTATCAATTTCCAGGTGAGACATTCCCAGGAGCATTTCCACATTTTCTTTAACCTTTTCAGAGTAGTGACCTGGCAGAAGACAGTGGAAATCAGTAAAGGAGCCTAAGGAACCAAAATGTTCATACAAGAGGGGTTGTCTGGAGTATTCTGCCTTGGCTTAGTAATTGCCCTTTGGTGAAGAGTTTTTTAAAAGGTAAAATGAAAAGAAAAGAAGGGAAAAAACCACTTGTGGGTAGGAGGAGGAGCTCATTTTCACATGTTGGCTTGTGCAAGGTGAGCACTCCTAGCTCTGAGCTTTCTGTTCAGGGTGCCTTAATTAAAAATCAGTGGGTTGTGGGAGTTTTTGAAAATAAGAAAAATTCTGTTGGCAACTGCCTGTAAAGAAAGCAGGAGGTATTTTACCAGACAGTGTCCTCCTTAGATCCATTTTAAGAAAAACAATTAGTTAAAACAATTTTTACACATGAGCGTGTTCTAAATCTAAACTAAATTAGCCTCATTTATATATCACTATTGTTTCAAATCAGTTTGAAAAGCCATTCTCCATCTTAAATTTATTTTTTTAATATAACCATGAAGTTTTTGACCATTTTTGTGTTAGATCACAATAAATGAAGAGGATACAATGGCCATTTTTAAACATTTAGGTCCTCTACTCCCATACTGCAAATTGTAATTTGTTGTTCATAATTCAGGCCACAATGAATTTAGCAAACCACCTCAAAAGAGAACAAGCCTGTGCCAATCCTGGGGCAAGGTCACTCCCCTCCTGTGCTAGGCATTATCTGAGAGAGAATAAAGTTGTCATTGTACCATTCTTTAGTGTCTGCAGACACACGGCCAGTGATGGAATTGCCACAGGGAGAAGCTCACACAAAACAGAGAAGTGATCATACCTACATAAGAAAACATCCATTAATTACACATTTTACTGTTAGAGCATACTAAACAAGTGGGAAGTTTTAATATTTCCATCACTAAAATTCAAAGAGCTTTAGAAACATCAGTTTCTGTCTCAGAGATCACTTATCTCTGAAATTGAAGTATTCCTGTTTTACTAGTAAGAACAGATAAAAACCAAATTGTGTTCTCAAGGCAAATTAGGGTCAGAAATTGGACATCAGCTCTCTGGTGTTCCCTTGACTGCATAAAAACATTTTACTCCTTCATGACATGAACAAATTCTCATCTCTTTATGATTTCATTGTTTCTGGGTTCCCACCAGACACTCAGATAAACACACCATGCTTGAACTACAGTGTCTATGAGCAGTTCCAGGTGGCACAGAATCCATTCAAGCCTTCCAAGCCAATCTGCTGCTGGTGGTGTCCCCAGAGCCACTGCTCCTGCTGGTCAGTGTTAATGCAACTCTGAAATCCACCCTTCAGTCTGGGGCTGAGGCCCAGCACTGACAGACAGGAAGAACTGCAGGGTTGCAAAGTTGCCTTCTAAATCCCCAGCTTCCCTGTACCTCTCAGGGAGCTTTTGGGTGGAAGTTGGCTCATCTGTGACCCCTGGGAGCAGGCAAAAGGCTGTTCCTCACCTCTGCCAGCCTGTCAGTGTGATACCCTGCAGGACATCAGCAGGGCTCCTGCTGGCCACCTGCAGCCACTCCAGCTGGTTCCTCAGGTGGTGCCCAATCAGTGTCAGAGACTGATTGGCTCCCGTGGCTCCCTTGAAGGCACTTGCAAACCACACCTTGGAGAAGCCACACCTGCGGTACTTCTCTACGAGCTGCACTGCAGGGGGACACAAAGGGACACTCACAGCACGAGCTGTCTCCAGCCTCAGCCCCCACTGCAGCCCTGCAGTGAAGGGGAACACAGCTCCAGATCCAGCAGGCTGCTGAGCCTTTTCCTGCCAGGACTGGAGCATCAGCAAGGATGGGGGATTTGACACCCTCTGGGAGTGGCTGTCCTCCTGTTACTGTGTTCCACTGCCTTGTATTGCTACCGTGCTGAGAGCTGGGAGATTGAAACAAGCATGCACAACATCTGACAGCTGATTCCTCTTGCAACAAAGAAATATTTGCATGAATGTTAGATGCCTGACTGGAGCCTTCAGGACTTCCCTCTGAATTCTATAGATCTATGAAGCCCTGAAGCTTCTCTTGCAGAGCTGTTCAATACAGAGTTACGTGCTCCTACTGGTGTTAATACAAGGAGAATTGATGTAACAATGCTTGTGGAAAACCTCTGAATCTCCTATCAGTGAAAAGAATTAAGCAGCCTACAATGCAAGTAATTCACAGGAGAAACATAAATAGAGAAAGAAAATAAGTAATAGCAAAGATGATGTGAAATCAAACAAGGGCTGTCTTTATGCTATTAAAGCAATAAAAACCAATTCAACAAAAGCAGAACGTTTTGGTGTCCAGCTAGGGTAGGTTTTAGGGACAGAATTTTGCTTTGGCTCTTTTGCTTCTACACAGCTCAGCAGAGAGGTACAAACCTTTTCCCTCCACGTCGATGTCTGCGGCATAGTCCCAGATCATGGGCTGCACCAGCTGCGGGACCCCGGACCCTGAAAGGAGCAGAGCTGCTCTAAGTCACAGAACACAGCAGCTGAACTGAGAACTCAGCACAGCTCACTGCTGTCACCACAGCCATGGCTTGGCACTCCTTACAGCTGAAGTGCCCCTGGGCATGTTCAGCCTGGCCAGGATCTGGCACGTTCCTGAGGCAGGGTGAAACCATTAATGTGGAGGAGCAGTGACAGAAATCACAGATCCCACTGCCCCAAGCCCAGCTCATTCTCAGCTCCTTGCATCCCTCTGGGTCCCAGCTGGATTCCACTGGCAGAGCCACAAGCTCTACTCACCACATTTAGCTAAATTCAGATGTAACATTCACCCTCTCACTTACAGAGTGCCTGGGCTGTGCTTGCACCTAGCTTTTGTACAAGTAAAGACACAAATTTAGCTTTAACTCCTTTTATAATCAACTCTTCAGCTAGGTTTAAACACGTGAAACTGCAGTAAATTGTGCAGAAATTCAGTATTTTACCTCCATCACGTTTTAATCTGTTTATTCTGTTATTGTGGCACTACAGTGCAATAGATGCTGTACTGATCTTGTGGAAACTCCATGGGTCCCACCTGCATTTTTGGGGATGATTTTCCACTATCAAGGCCTTGACTAGGTCAGTCACTGCTGGATGAGCTGCACAGCTCTTCCTGGCACCATCTAAATCTGTTTACAGCAACCATGTAGGCTGGCTCTGAAAATGCTGGGACTCCATCTGTGCTCAGACTACTCAAGTTTTAGCAGTGGTTTGATATTTTTCCACCAAGACTTGTGATGTCAGCTTTGGGAGCTACCCCACAGCTCAGTATCACAGAGATGCTCACAGGGCTGCAGCTTCTCTGTGTGAGTCTGCACCACTTGGGATCAGGTGCTGCAAAGGACAGCAATGATCATCAGAGGGTGGTGAGAGGCACAGAGATTTAGTGTGGACCACAGGTTGTTGTTTTCATCTATAAGGAAAGTAGAATGGATTGATGGCAGCCACTGCAGGGTGTTTTGTGAAGGGAAACTGAAGTGTCCAGACTGGCCCACACTCACACAGGGACTCTGACAGCCAAGGAGTGCTGTTCTCTCGTCTGACAGACCACACCTCAACTCTTGCCACATTTGTTGTTTTCACTACATTCAGCTGCCAACCAATCTGTTTCATGAGCCTGTCTAAACCTGCCTCAGCCCACGGTCACACACCTGCCAGTGTTTCCTCACTCATGCCCCTGAGCATGTCATCCCACACGATGGGTGTCACCCTGGGGTAAGACAAGGCCAGAAAAGTGGCAACTGCTTTTATGTGGGACAAGCACAGCTTCTCTGGAGTGTTGTCTTGCTGCTGCAGCCACTGCTTTGACTCCTCCCCTTCGCCAAGGTAGTAGACCTGAAACACCAAGCAAATCATCCTGACTTCCTGGATAGAAACAGAGAAAGGGAGGCAAACATTCAAAACCTCTGTCCAGATGTGACCCACTGAGTGGACAATTCAAAAGCACCACAGTGCTGAAGGCACTGCAAGCATTTCTGTCAGCCTGCAGGAGACTGTGGCCAGGATTACACACATCACTTGAGGGAATTTTCCTACAGAAACTAAAATATCTGTATTTGCCTTTGGAATGTTTAGAAGGAGCTCTCACTGCATTTATTCACTTCAAATCCAGCAAGCCATCAGGACCTGAGGTAGATAAAATGAGATTCCTATCTTGGGGAAGATCATCCAAATGTGAGTCTAGAAGCAGCCTGGGGCCATGTGACCCAGCATACTGGGTCCCGTGCAGAGCGTAAATTTAAATTTGCTCATTTAGAGCAGGTTTTATTTATTCTACGTAAAGAGTATTTTGCTTTATAAAGGCCTACAGCTCCCTGTCTAACCTTCCCAGAAGTTTCTACACAACAGGATTTGCAAAATGCAAAACTAGTATCAGTACAGTTAGGTGGTCATAATGAATTCCAGGGATCTGTGTGCCATCAGGATACTTTTAAGAAACTGTGAGAAAGAAAAGCTTGAGTTTTCTCTTTAAGGAGACAAACTACCAAGGTAAAAAATCCAACCACAGAAGGGTTTACTTTGAGTAACTTGGCCAGAACAATGAGCCAACATCTTACACCAAACTTACAGGATTCCTAATGAACAGCTCTAATTGATACTTCACTTCAAATACTCACTTGACCTAAACCCAAATGCTGTTTAAGAAGCTGCTTTCAGTACTTTGATATTACACTTGGAAATGTAATTACATGGAAATGACAACCTGTGCTACTGGAATAATTCACTGTCAAAAAGGCTTTTCTACACTGGCTCGAGTGGTTTCTGTCCCCAAAACCCCACCCAAACATGGCCTGGCCACCACTGAAACGCAGAAGCCTCAGCCCTTGCTATTGTTCCTCAAAAGAAAAGAAACATTCCCAGCTCAAGAGAAGTCCCACCTCATCACATCCGATGTGAAACCACTGCAAGTCCTCGTGCAGGGCCATGACCTGGTCAATCATGGTTTTCACCAGTGCCAGTGACTGCTCCTTGTGCGGGTTCAGGGCGTTGGGCAGCGCCTTCACCTCCCGCAGATGGGCAAACTCCCTGTGCTTCAGCACAAACTGCAAGGGAAAGGGAGCTCGGGGCAGCAGTGTCCTCCTGTCCCCAAGGCTCTGAGGGCAGGTGTCCTGCCAAACCCAGAGAGCTGCATAACCAGAGCACTGCGACTTGGATTGGAAATTTCCCAGCAGAGAATCACAGCATGGGTCAGGCTGGAAGGGAGCACAGTGGCTCATCTGTTCCTATCTCCCTGCTCCAGCAGGGCACAGGGTTGTGTCCAGAGGGCTCTGGAATATCCCCAGTGAGGGAGGCTCCACACCCTCTCTGGACAACCTGTTCAGGGCTTGGTCACTGCACAGGAGAGAAATTCACCCTCATCTTCAGGTGCAACTTCCTGGCCATCAACTTCTGCCCAGAACTGAACACAGGGTTGAGCACAGGTGCAGGATCACTCCCTGCCCTGCTGGCAATGCTTTTCCTCCCACACCGAGCCTTGCTGTGCCCCCGGCACTGCTGGCTCAGCACCCCCAGCTCACCTCCATGTGCCCGAAGCTCTGCACCAGCGGCACCACGTCCAGACCCTGCGCCCGTGCCCGGCTCAGCAGCGCCCGGAGCTCGGCGGGGCTGCGGGACAGCGACACCTCAGTGCCCGCCGGGCACGGCCCGGGGCACCTGCGGCTACCCAGGGCTACCTGCGGGCGCTACCTGTAGGCGTGGGGGGCCTGCAGCAGCTCCAGCGGCCCCGTGTACGGAAAGGTGTCCTCATACTCCAGCAGCAGCCCGGTGGCACCCAGGGCGCGGAGCAGCGGCAGCACCTGAGGGAGGGAGGGACAGGACACTGGGGAGGCAGCTGGGCTGGGAGCAGGGCCACCACCCTGTGCCCTGCCACCTGCACCGGGCACATCGTCACCTGCACCAGGTACACCCCTGCTGCCTGCGCACCAACCTCCTTACTTGTGACAGATACATCCCTCACCTACACCAGGTTCACCCTTCACCTGTTCCAGGCTCAGCCCTCACCCGCCCCAGGCACAATCCTCACTCCCCTCAGGTTCCCCCATCACCTGTTCCAAGTTCCCCCCTCACTCCCCTCAGGTCCCTCCCCCACCCC
>VZTB01015970.1:589631-614041 GCA_013397245.1 Thryothorus ludovicianus
GTAACGGTGTGTTTGTGTTTGTAACGGTGTGTTTGTGTTTGTAAGGCGTGTGTTGTGCTGCACACCGGGGTCCTGCGGGCCCGGCAGGGATCCGCGTGTTTGTATCGCCGCGTTTGTGCTGCGGGCCCGGGGCTCTCCGGGATGGGCCGGGGCGCTCCCTGCCCGCTCGCACCGTCCATCCCTCACGGGGCCCGTCCTGTGCTCCCTCCGCAGCGCCAGGAAGGGCCGACTCCAGCAGGATCCCCGGGGAAGGTGGCTGAAGGCAGCGATCCTCCTCCTCCTCCTCTCCGCCGCGGCCGGCGGCGGCCTCGTGGTCTGGAGCCGCCTCCAGGATGGAATCCCCGAAGGTGGAATCCCTGCGGACGGGAGCCCCGAGGGTGGAATCCCTGCGGACGGGGTCACCGAGGTGCTGGCACATCGCAGCGAGAACCTGCGGGATAAATTCCTGGAGATCCCCTGCTCGGAGGACTACGGGAGCCACAGGCGCTTTGCAGGTAAAGCCCGGGGCTGCCCGCAGAGCCCGGCGGTGCTGCTGCCTGCGCACCAACCTGGGGCTGCAAAACTCCCGTGTTCCAGCAAACGCCTGCTCTTGCTTAAAGCCCCAAATGTTCCTGTCCCTCGGGCCAGCCCAGAGGTTGATTCTCAGAGTTTTTTCTCATAACTCCCTTCTGAAACTGCTTTGCAAGGGCTCTGTGAAATAAACTTCTTGCCAAGTGTGTTTTTAGTTTCTTTCACACTTTGTTGGTTGCTGTAGTAGATTTCTGGGTGAGTTTGGTGCTGATCAGTTCCATCCAGGATGTGAAGTGGAACTGATCCAGGACATTGTGCCACCAGTGTGTGCTGGCTGCACAAGTGCCAGCTTTTGACATTTTTGTTCTGAGATGTGTGTCTGCCAGTAGCCTGGTGCTGCTGCTTCAGTTCCCTGATTGATTTGGGTTTCTGGCAGTTGTTGTGACCCTGCTTTCCAAGCATGGAGTATGTGAGCAGCTGTTAATTGGTTAATTAAAGCCTCTGCCTGAGCTTTTCCCCACGAGAGGGTGGTGATGAGCTGCGGAGTTTTGTGTGTGTCCCGTTCCCCACAGCCCAGCCAGGCAGAAAATGTGGATTATGGATCAGCTGGGCAGCTTTAGGCACTTGGGGAATAGGTTTCTGTCACTCAATAGCTCTTCATTGTCACTCTTTAGCCTGGCTTGGCACCCACAGCTGCGGGCTGTGTGTCAGGAGGAGGCACATTCCTGTCACCACTCGGTGTCTGATGCTCAGCTGTGAAGTTTCCACAGCTAAAATGAGCTTTTTATTTATGCACCTGTCCCTGCTTCCAGCTGGACTTGGTGCAGCTGAGCTTCCAGTTTGCTTCAAGTGATTTGGTAGCTGGTGTCAGAGCAGGATTTATTTCCATAGCACTGCCTGTAAACATGCTTCATACCAAATAAAATTTGCTATTTTTCAGAGGCCAAGCACTTAATTTACTAAATTTGCAGAAGTTAGGGTGTTATGTGAGCACAGTGTTATCTGCATTTTAAACTCTGTGGACAGATCTTGGCCATTTCTGCTCTCCTGGGACATGGTTAAATACTCAAACCTTCCATGGCCACTGTTGGCAGGTGTCAGAAAATAAACTCAGCTCATCTCTCCTGGGGCTTTACATCTGTAACTGGATCTTCCTCAGAAAAGTGCCAGATGTAACATCCCAAGGTCTCTGGTGGCTCAGAACTGATTTTATTTCTTCTTCTTGCCTGGAGATTGTTGTCAACCAGACTTACAAGAACTTCCTTATATTTTTCACCTGGAACTCTTGCTGCTGACTTGTTAATTCCCAGGAGCTTTTAAAATTTCATGTTAGATTTTTTAGCAATGAATTTTAGGATACTTAAAATCTTATATATCCAAGCTGTATGCTTCAAGAGTGACTTAAATTGAGACTCTTTTGCAAAGTCTCACTTGAAATCCTGCCCTTCAGGTGGCTGAAGTGGTTTCAGTGATTTATTTTCCTCCTCTTTGTGTTGCAGGTTGCACTCCTAGGAAGTGTGGAAGAGGTGTGACAGATGCTGTGATCACAAGGGAAGAAGCTGAAAGAATTCGTAGGTAATTTTTCTTTTTGCTCCAACTTTTAAAACTTCTGACTTTAATGACATTGTGCCAGTCTGTGGGGTAGGATGGGAGCAAGATGGGTTAGATTGATTAAAACATGAAATTTTTGTTACTAAAGCCATTTTCCATTTTTACTGTGGTGGGGGCAGTTCTTTCACACAGAATCTGCCTGGCTCTGAGGGGCACGAGCACAGGAAGAAAGGAAAATGAATTAAATGAGTTTTAAAGGATTTTTCATTTGACCTTTAAAAGCAGAACAAAACAATGTGAACCTTCTTGCAGCTGTGCCTGTCTGGGTAATCACCACTGCTTCTGTCCCTGCAGGCCTCTGTGAAGGGACTGCTTTTAGGATATTTTTGGGATTTGTGGATGGGAGCTGCAAGCTCAGAAATGTTCTGCAGCACAAATACTTTATTTTCATGACAGGCTGGAAGGTACAGTTTCAAATAAATGGGAGCTGCTGTTAATTCCATTGGGTTACACCTGATGCATCAAATACAACTCTCTGAAGAGGTAGATGTTGTAAATAAGGACATTAAAGGACAAAGTAATCAGACTTCAGTTCTCATCTGAGATTGTTGTTTTGCCTGCAGAATAGCAGAGAGGGGACTGTCCCTGGGAGGATCTGATGGAGGGGTGAGCAGTGTCCTGTTATTTTCTACATTCTTTTACGAGATCATAAATGCATTTTTTGGGGCTGAGGTGAGGAGATGGAGATTTTTTTTCCTTCCGTTCAGACTTGGGCAAAAATCGATTTGGAAAGTTATTTCCCATTAATATTTCTGCTAGCAGTGTAACTTCTGCAATACAGTTACCCTTTCCTTGTATTTAATTATTTCTTTTGAACTGATTTTGTCTTCCATCTGGAAAGAGTTTGGTTTTTTTCCCTGTCATAGTTACTAGATTTTGAATTCTCAGAAGTGGATTTGTGTCTGTATGTCTAGATATAATTTATTAATTTAAAGGTCTAAACTTGCAGTTTGTGACTTTGTCAGTTCAGACCTCCCTTTGTTTGTTGCCCTTCCCTGGAGTACTGGAGCATAGCACCAAAACTTGTTTCCCATTCCATCTTTTTATGTTGAGAAAGTCTTGACAAACATTTCAATTATTGAAGCCTCCCAGGGGTCACGCTGAGATTTCTTATCCTCCTTTGTAACTTTTCCTGGGTTTATATTTATTTATGCAGACACACACAGAGTGAAGCTAGAGGGGCCATGGTCTAACTTCCAGCAGAATCCAAACAGGGATATTTCCTCCACCAGCTGCTTTCCCTTGTACATCTGTCTCTGTAAAGTACTTTTATACTGTGTTCTTTATTCACAGAATTGCATTAGTTACCTTGATGTTTGCCTCAGCTTTTTTCTTCTTTGTGTAGACAGTGATTTCCCTTTTCAGCCTTCTATGATTTTGTAATTCTTCCCTCTCTGATATTTTTCTGCTTGTGTGGACATTTCAGTCCTGATTCATTCACTCAGGTCTTGTAGGTGCTGCCATCATAGCAACCCTGCGGTGTAAATGAGACAACTCCTTTACTATCACACCTATTTGTATTTATTTCAAAGCCCCAGAAAAAAAATCCCTTGGTGAGTCTGTGTCAATTCCCCTTTTGAACTGAATTATTTTGTCACTAGGAGAAGCAAATAAACTGTGTGATGCCAAGCAAGGGGTTCTGCAGTGGGCTCTCCAGCCCAATGGCTCTCCAGATTTATCTCTTGTTGTCCTTTCAGCCCTCCCTGCCACAATCAAGTCCTCAGAATGCTGCCAGCTCTGCCTTTCCCTGTGCACAGCCCTTGTGCTCTCTCCTGCAGCCTGCAGAGTTCTCTTCCTTCCTCCTGACAGTGCTCAGGGCTGAAGGATGCACTTGGCAGCCCCTTGCACCTTCCTCCCAGCTCTGTGTTGCTGTGATTGTCCTGGCTGGGCTCCAGGGAGCTGGAGGGGAGCTGGTTGTGTCTGGTGTAAATTTGTGCTCTCTGTGTCTGGTGTAAATTTCTGCTGGACTCTGTAGCTAAATATCTTCTCAACAGTGCCGTGCTGCTTCTTATAATATGGTCACAAACGTGGTTTTGAGGCTACACAGGAACAGTTTTACTTCTTTTAGCTGAGGCTTAGATTTTTGTACAGAACCAGAAACCAATAGATGAAAGTATTTTGCTTCTGAAGCTTGAACAAAGCTTTGTACAAGAGCTGCTCTTGCATGAGTGTGAGATTTGTTTCCTTAACAGTCCTCTCCAGCTTTTGGAGAACAGTGGGAAGGGCAGATCTGAAAAGCTCATGCTGTATCCATTTGAGTAGCTTGTAACTTTATGTATTTTTCAAGGGGTAAATAAAGTTATTTGTGTAGGTTTATTTAAAAAAAAATTATCTCTTGTATTAAGAGTTGTTAGGGGGGTTCCCCTGATTCTGGAGCTCAGAGCAAGTGAGGCTGCAGAGATTTTCTGAGGGACTGTTACAGTGTGTTCCTCTGTCACCTGTGTGGTTCCTGCTGGGATTTTGTTAGAATAATGTGAATGGTCTGTGGTGCATCAAAGCAGTGCCAGATTCCAGGATGAGTGCCCAGATATTGTCCACAGAGATGTCATTACTTTAGTACCAGGCAGGTTAATTAACTGTTGCTCAAAAGACAAAAATAATTCTCATGGATAGTTATATTTTTAAATACTTTTGAGCTGATGCTGAACATCCAGATAATTTTTTGGACAGCAAGGGACTTATAAATGTGTACCTTATTCAATTTAGAGAAACATTTTAGAATCCTGAGAAGTAACTCTCTCTTCTGGCAAATCTGCATAATAATCTTTGCAGCTTGTTGGGAGCTCAGCAGAAGAGTTTGGCTTGAATTGGGTGAAGAAATGGTTTGAATTTTCCTTTTCATTATGTAGTTTTCTTTTACAGCAGCGTAGAAATTGAGGAAAAGAAAGTCTGGCCCTAGTAAGCCTTGGAATTCTAATTGTGCTTTCATACAGCCTTTTTAATGTCTGTATTAAATATGAGAAGTATACAGGATCTCATGGTGAAGGAGAAGTTTTAATAACAAATGCAGGGCAAGATAAATATTAGTGCTGCTACTTGAGCACTTCACAAATACTGGAAAATGAATCATCTTTGTGTGGAAGGGAAATGTCTTCAAGAAGAGATCCTGGAGGAGAATGATTTACCCTGAGCCCATGGGGGAGACTCTGGCAATTCCCTGTCACATCTGAATCTCAGGAATAGCAGTCCTATGGTTTTTTTTTTAATAGTATTTTAATAATCTGTGCAGGGATCTGGGGGAGGTTTGTAGTTGTAAAATAAATCTTACATTGTGAACCCAAAGGCTGGAAACTCCTTTTACTGGGGAGGCTGTGGAAAGTGAGAGGCAACCTGGGACAGTTATTAAAGGTCAGAGTTAAATAATGCTGAAACCTTTTCATGCTGATTTTTCCTTGTTTCCTTTTCCAGGCATCAATTTTGGACTTGCACTCTGGAGCTCTTTCCCTGGGGAAGCATTTTGTTAATCTGTACAGGTAAAATGGGGCTTCTGCCTCCTGTGACCCCAGCCCTTCCCTCTTGCAGCATCTCCAGCCCCCCAGTCTTGAGATGATGAGAAATTAGAGAAGTTGGCTGGATCCACCAGTTTCCATGACCAGTTAAAGAGCATTCCTGGCATGAAAATGGATCTTTTGTTGATCTGGGCACTTTGAAAGCTGCCATTATCTTTATTTTTATGTTCCTGCACCAGTTAATCATAGCATTTTTTCACAGTTATAGTTTAGTTTTTCAGCAGTGGAAGAAATCAAATAGCCTGAACCATTAAAAACATGAACCTGTGTGCTCATTTCATGATGTGGGAGGGGATTTTTTTAACACCTGAGGAATGCCATTGCCAGTTGCAGCATTTCAATCCTTTAATCTTTTAGCATTAGATCTTTTAGCATTGCTTTTGGACATGATGCTCAAAAGCATTTGTAAGATTTTTTTTGGTGTCGTGTTCTCACTTTTTGATTGTGGATAAAGCATGAGTGGGGATGAGAAGGTGTCTTGTTGCTCAGTCTGATTCAGCAACTCCTCTTCTAGACTGTTGTTTAATTTTTCAGGTACTTTGGGGACAAAATTCGAGACATCTTCACAGAAGAGGATTTTGCATTATACAGGTAAAGATTTTCAATAAGTGCTGAATGAGCCACAAACCAGAACTTTCAATGGTTTTGAGTTTTTTGCAGAGTGCAGGCTGGGTGGGGATTTCCCTTTGCATTCATACACTGGATTTTGCAGCTCAAAATAGTAATAGCTGAGAACTAATGACTGAAGGAAGAGAAATAAAAGGACTTTTTGGTGACTGATAACAATTAAAGTGCATCAGCCACGTCAGGACAGTTTTCTGGTGTGAATTATTTAGGATGATGGCAGCAGGACACATTTCCCTTCCTCCCAGCAGGAAGAGCTGCTCCTCTGAGCTCTGGGAATCTGCTGGAACACAGGGAGGGAAAATCTTTCCTCATAACCTCCTCTTCCACACATTATCCAAGGGCTTGTGTGAGAGGACAGACACAATTCTGGGCTATTACTACATCAGGAACTTGGTTGTTTTTTTTTTTTTTTGAGGCAGAGTGTAGAAAAATATTAAAAATGGTAAAGCAGGAAGTGGAAGGAGTTCAGATGACTCGTGTGGTGGCTGGAGAAGCAGCCAGGGCTCTGTAATGGAACAGCTCTGGCATCAGCTTTTCCTGCTCCTGCACTTACCAAACACAGCAAACCTAACGAGTTCCATGTGGCCAGGGTTTAGGAACAAGCATTCTTTGTTGACTAGACACAGTAATTCTTTGGTTATGCATTTTAGTTGGTTTCTCATAATTTAAAATGTCCCTGACTTGAACATTTTAACTCTTTTTTTCGTCTTTTTTTTTTCCATGGCTGTGTGAAGGAATCTGACCTCCCTCTAGTGGTGGAAGGAATGTTAAGTAGCCAAATAGGTTTATTAGTTTTATTAAAATAGTAATTAATTAATATAATCGTAAAATATTAATCACTTTAAACTTATTCCTATTTAACAGTGGGTTTCAGATGTCGTTGTCTTTATCAGTTAACTTATTTAAAATGTTTTTATTTCTGATCCCGAGATTGGAAAAAAATTAGATGATTCCTTGATTATTATTGAACTTTGCATAAATAAAATGTGTAATTTCTGTTTCACATTCCATTTTTCAAAAATTTAATATCTATATGCTGTGAGATGAGGCAGCTGCTAGGGAATGTCAATATTCCATTGGGATTCCATGTTTCAGTCTGCTGGATATGAAGCTAATACAAAATATATTATTAAATGCTTCTGTTCCTATTAATGGCAGTGCTTTAACATGGACTGTAGTACTTTATGGCTTTAATGAATGATTTTATGTTATTTTTGGGAGCATTTGTCTTCATTACTCTCCCTTACCTACCAAGGTCACTTTGAAAATACACTCCTGAGAGAAATAACTGAATGTAATTCACATCTAAGTATTACTGATTCTAACAATCCCCCGTCTGAGAAGGCATCCTGAGCCAGGGGGCTGATTTCTAAACTGTCTCTGTCAAAATTTCCTTGCTTCAGACTCAATTATGGTTTCTAGGCTGACACTTTCACCACCATCTGCCAGGCACATTACAGCAATCCCTCTTGTCCCACACAATAAATGAAATGTTTATTCAGGAGGGAGGCCTTTAATCAGGATGCTTGGTGGAAGGGGTGAGCTGAGCAGAAAACAGCACAACCCAAGATTTATTCCCAAAACCTTAACTCTGATGAAGGCAGAGATGCAGCAGGAGCTGTGGTTTCCTTTCTGTTTTTCTGTGGTTTTTCCTTTCTGGTTGCTGTGGAAGCTCTCTGGCTGCAGGAGCCCTTTGCTTTGTCAGCTCCCTCAGTGCTGACAAGTGGCATCATCAGGAGGTTGGGTGGGATTGAGCTTTGAGTGTTCCTGTCACCATCATTGAGTCACACTTTGCAGGGACTCCTGACTGCATTTTTTGTGTTGGTCTGGCAGAGCCTGTGTCTCACAGAAACTTTTCAGTGGCATTTTCAGCTCTCTGTGCTGCTGCTGTTACATTAAGCTGATAGCTTTGCAGGCTTTTAAGTTCCTTTCTCTCAAGCTGTGTGTTCCTTGGACTCCCAGCCACTTCATTGGCTTTTTTTTATTTTCTTCCTTATCACCCTAACTCCAAAACAGTAACTGTTTTTACAGAATCTGGTGATCATGTGCTCCTTTCAAGAGTGCTGCTCTGCCTTTCCCTGAGTCTGGAATGAGCATTTTGATGTTTTGCAGGGACTCAGTGCAAATGGACATGGGCTGCTGCTGACAGATGTGGGGGGAGCATTAATTTGGTCCTGATGCTGTTCCTGGGAATTTACTGCCCCTGCAAAGCTCTGTTCCTGCATCTGCTCAGAGCCAGGGTACACCTCAGCAGTCTGAATGAGACAGGAGTTGCTGTGCTTATGAAAACAAATGAAAAAAAATCTATTCTTCAGCAGGAAGTATTTTCTTTGTAGCCATAGTCCAGTTTGGAAGAGCCCCAGGGACAGGGAGGGAAGGGAGGATCCTGCCTGAGGCTGCTGCTGCTTCTGGGTCACAGAGGCTGTGAGGGAACAGTGTGGCTCTCTCAGTTCTGGATCATTCATTCCTTTCTTGAGTGCACCTTCTGAGCTGAAATTTGGCTCCTCTTGTCATTTGATTTACACAATGTTTTTGTCCATAAATATTGTGCCAGTGGGATGTGTTTGGAACAGCAGGGCAGGGAATGGAATGAAAAACCTGCAGTCATGATATTGATAAATGTTGAAATGGCCTGGCCAGCAGAAAGCAGACTGTACAGAAGAGTTCTTCTAGGCTAAAAAGTGACCTTATTCTGCTTCTCAAACCAGCTGTGTGCTGTATTTGGCACATTGAGTGGGGCTTTGCATCCTGTTTGGTTTGTAAAACACAAATTCTGCCCAAAGCCATCACACATCAGTGTCCAAGAGGAGTGAAGCTTTAACAGAGCCCTATAAACACCAGACAGCAAACCTTAATAGAAAGCTTTTAAAAGTGGGAGGTGAACCAGGCTGAGAGGAGAGGGAGGACTCCTTGCACTGCAGGACAACTGCTGGGGATTTAGTTATGTCAAGACTGTGGCCTGGCTGCTTGGGAGTGGATTTATTCCTGGCTGGTGCAGGGGCCAGGGAATCAGCTGCTCTGCTGTTTGTGGCTGTGAATTCTTGAGCTGGCTTGTTCAAAGCTCTCAATTCACAAAATGAGTGATTGCATTTAATGCTTTCTGGGAGCCTTTCCTGCATCCTACTCCTTGGGAAAAGCAGCCAGCAAGATCAGCCTCCCACAGCTCGAGAGGAAGGGCCTGTAGGTTCTTTCCTGGTGTCAGTTCTGCAAACTCCACCACTGTGTAGCTCTTGAGTTGAAACCTCAGTTCATGCAGCCCTGAAAATCCCTCTGACTTCATTCAATGCTTCTGATATTTCACCTGTAAAATAGCTTGACTTGACCTCTAAAAATGTAAAGTGAGACAGGTTAAAAAAATCAAATCTGTGTGTGTTATTTCTTTCTCTCTTTCCCCCTCTCTCTTTCCCCCTCTTTCTCCCAAGTCAAAATCAGTTCTGGGTGTGTGTTCCCCACGTTTCTCAGCTGAGGAAGAAGCAGTGACTGAAGAACACAGCAGAGAGCTGTCACTGACTGTGCTCTGTGTGTTCTCTGCAGGGATGTGAGGCAGAGGATCCAGCACAGGATTGCTCAGGTGTTTGGGATCAGCTCCTCTGCCATGTACCTGACCAAGCCAACGTTCTTCTCCAGGATGAACAGCACAGGAGCCAAGACAACACACGATGAGTACTGGCACCCACACGTGGACAAGGTGAGGAGGAGGCTGAGATAGGATGCAAACAATTCCTGTTATTATTATTAGATCACCTTGAAATCACTTTGCATTAAACAATCCATCAGACACGTGTGGAAACTGGTGCTTCAGGGGCTGAACCTAATGGGAGATATGTGAGTTTTAGAAACACAGGATGTTACATCCCATTCAATTTTATTTTCTCTAATTTAGTTTTGCTAGAATTAGTAAACTCTGAGAATGACTACTCAGGAATCCCTTGTGTCAGGAGCATTCATTAAAATGACCTCAATTGCTCTCTCAGCCAGATCTAGCAGGAGCTGTTTCACAGTGGTCAGTTGGTCACTGTTGTTATTGACCTAAAGCTCTTGAAAAAGGCTTAATATTTGTATTTCAGCTCTGTGTGAATTGGGGATATGTAGTACATTGTACCCTCTTTTAGGAACTTGGTGTTTTGATCCTTTTAACTGCACAGTCTTATCTCTAGGCTTATAGCTTAATACTTGGCATTTCTCAATGGACTTAAATGATTTGGTATTGAGTTTATTTCTGAATTTCACTGAGTTCAAGCAGTCTGTGCAGAGCAGCAGAACACAAACAGTGGAAAAATCAAAGAAAAAAAACTCCACAACACAAAACAAAAAGCAAACCAGTCAAGCAAAAAAATCTTCCACTCCACAATACTAATGCTTCATGCCTTCAGGATTTATAAATGAGTTACTCTGGAGCCATGGATTACCCAACGTGGAACCAAATAAAATCTAAGTTATTCCTCAGGACTTGAGTCAATGGGCAATGTATCTTGAAGTCTATGACCTGAGCCATGAAAAAATCAAACAGAAATATTCCTTGCCTTAAAGTATTAACTGGAAAAAGCCAATCTGGGGGAAATGTCTTTTGTTGTTCACAGCATTGGTGGGAGTTCCAGTGTATTTGTTCACGTGGGCAGAAGTAACTTAAATTTAGAAAATGTGGTGGTAGTGATGACACAGCTTATGTTTGGAAGCAGAAAGCCCTGTAGGGTGGAGTCTGCCAGGTTTTGGATGCCTCTGGTTTGAAAAGCTGTGATGTAAGCTGGGAATAGAAATGGCTCTGGACCAGAGGTGGAAGGGATGGTTTTGAGGTCCAGATTGTTTTGATTTGTGTTGGTAAGAAATGGCTGTAGGGAGCAAATTGTACTGGTGGGGTTCCCAGAAATTCCATCATGTAATGCTCAATTCCAGGAGAGCCTTGGGAAGAAGGAATCTGGTGATTCTGGTTGTGTGAAGTGCAGAATTCATCAGTTCCACTTTGTTTTTCCACAGTTTCAGAGAATCAGATTTGACTTTTCCACAAGGGTGGGAAAAGCAGTATATTTCAACAGCTTATGCTTATTTTCTTCACTCATTTATTTCAGCCCCTATTTTAGATTTCAGACTCTGATGTATTATTGTAATGAGATTTGTGTCTGCCTAAGCCCTGCTTGCCAATATTCTCTTTATTCTTCCCTGCATGTGTTTTCCATTGGGAAATGAATAAGGATAACCTCTCAATTAAGTGTTTCCACCTAAATATCTCCTATAATGTACAAGTTATTTTGTCATTTACATGCAAATAAGTTTACATGAGGAGAATTTGTGGAAGCTGCTTTTCTGTCCTGTCATCCTGAGAGTGCCTGAACATGATGGACAGCAGGCTGAATGTTTTCCTGTTTTTATCCTTCTCTTTTGTGTCCATGTTTTATTTATCTTGCAGGCTGTCTGTTTAGGGAGCAGATAAATCAATTGATTTGCCTTGGCTTTTTCTAACTCATCTCCAGCTTCAAAAAAACAAAACAAGCAGGAAAAATGCTCTCTTAGACTTAGAATTTAGACCTTAGTAGTGTGTATACTGAATAATTGGGTAGTCTGATTTGTGACAGTGGTTGGAGTCAGTGATCTTGCAGATCTGAGTCTGTGAAGAGAATTTTCCCAGTTGGGGCAGTTACCAAACACATTGTTCATAATCATAAATAATTTGAGCAGAGATTAAATAGGGTGAGAGTGTGCAGCTTCCCAGGCTGCCTTCAGTGTAGTCAGCCTGGCTTGTGTTTCACTTCCTCCAGCAAACATTTCCATTTCCAGACTGCAGTTGAAAGCAGGGAAAAGAAATAAATTTCTGTTGATCTGAGGTAAGAAGTTCTTCCCAGAAAAGAGCAGTAGAGTTCTTATGTGGCCTCCAAAGCAAGTGTGAATACTGGGAAGTTGAAGAAAGATCAGTAACACTTGCCCTCTTTGTTGGATCATTATTTAGGCTTTCCCCTTGAAACAAAACAAGTCACTTTAGCTATTTCTGCATCATTTAACAGTGGAGGTTACTCCTTAGAAGACATGACAATTTTTTCCTTACCTCTTTTCTGAAGAAAGGTAAAATGAAGCCTTAGCAAAAGGAGTTCACTGCATTTTCTGTTTCAGTGACAGTGTTGTTGAAAAGATGTGGCTTCATGGAGCACATGAAAACCCCTCTTGCCTTTTTCCTCACGTTGCTGAGTCTACTGCAATTATATTTCTCCATCTGAATCTTCCTTGAAGACTTTTAACAGCATAATGGAGTAGTACAGATTTATTGTGTCTAGCTGAGGCTTTGTTTTTTTGCTCCTAAAATTGACTTGGTTTGTAGTTACATAGGAATGGAAACCCTGAAATCACCCAAGTGACTCATTTAATCTTGTTGAATTTATAAGCATTTAAATCAAGTGAAGTAAGTGTTGTTTTAAGATGTGGAGTTTCATCTTGGATGGAATTTGTGTGGAACTGAGGCTTCCAAATGTCAAATACCTGATTTATAATGGAGTTGCTGTTGCACACCTCACACTGTCAGCCCTGCAGTCTTACAACATTCCCTGGTAGAAGCAGATTTGTGCAGTCCCCTGCCTGGGCATGGATCCTCTAATCCTTCCCAGAATTGTCAGGCTCTGCCATAAGATGGTTTTGGCTTTGTTTTCCATGAATTTCTTCCATCAGAGCTAGTCCAGCACTTCAGTGCACATTTTCCAAAAATTGGTTGGGTTTTCTTTAGCCTAAACACATCCATCATCAGTTTACAGCTATTTTTGTTCCTCCTCCCACCCCCATGTATTTATAGGTAGGAATCATACCCCTTTTCAGCTTTATTTCTCTGAGCTGAACAAGCCAAACCTTTCAGTCTCAGCTGCAGTGTGTTCTCCATCTCCCCATCCCTTCCCTTACCTGCCTCCCTCTGGCTGCTGACTCTGAGAGCAGCTGCAGACTTTCCACTCTTCTTTTCTTCCCTTACATTTAATATTTCACATCAAAAGATCCCATTTCTGCCCTGGGAGAGCATTATCTCTGAAAATTGAGGAAGTTGATTCTCATTTCTGCTCAAAGCCATCACCTCAGCTCACCTCCAGCCCCTGCAATTCAGAGATGTGCTCTTTGCTCTTGCATTCTCTGCTAAATAGACACTGCCAATAAACAGGACACTGGAAGTAGCTGTCAAGGCTATTCTGGTGGTTATCTACACAGAATTAAGTGAAGGCTTACAGGAAAAGAGAAGTTTTGACTCTTTTTCTAGACCAGTGCTGATTGCAAAGTGAATTTTCTTCTGCAGAGGATGCTTTCCTGAATATCCTCAATAACTGCAGACCTCTTACATGGTCCTACAACTGTTTAGTTGTCTGGAAATGTGTCCCTCAAAAAAACCCACCGCAAAATGGGGCTGGCTAAATCTGGGAATTAGTTCTATTTCTAAAAACAGCCTTTAAAGTGTCGTATAAATATCATTGTGAGCATCTACCATTAAATATTATCTGGACTTGACTTTTTGGATAAGGAGTGTTCAAAAAGAACACTCTAACCATATGACAAAGCAGGCTGAATGGAAATATCTGCATTTTTTCTCTTGAATTGTAGAAATTTGATTTGCAGCTGTGTGGTTTTTCATGACAGCTTTTCTCAACCTGTTTGATCTTTTGTTTCAATTATTAATCTGTGTGGTAATGAAAATCATTACCAGGGTAACAAATAGATTTTATATACATGGAGAGACTTGTAGCATTTTAAATAACTGAGTATAATTTGATGCCTATTTTCCATATTGTTTCATTTCTCAGGCCTGGCTGCTTCTGAGAGTGAGTAATGAATAAAGAAGGAAGAGAAAAGCCATTTTCCCTTGCACACTTCATCCCCCAAACAAGTGACCTCTAGAAATCAGATGTGTTTGGTTTGGCTACAATGGTTGATAGTCAGCTTTTAGAAGTTTGGAATTGGTAAAAGCCACCTTGGAGAGGAGGGAGAGTGCACTGAGGGAGCAAAGATTGCTGCTCCCCTGTAGAGTTGATAAAAACAATTCTAATGCATTTAATGTGCAAGGATGAGTTAAATGAACTTCTCCACTGGCTGGAGACTTCCTTAAATTGATTGGAAGTTTTTATCACCGAGTCAGTGAAGTGGAAAATAGCCTTGCAAAGCTGATTTGCATAGGGGCTGTGGAGTGGCTGCTTTGAGGTGCTGCACCACCACTTGCTCATTAATTCCCATTTATTGCCTTGTATTGCTACCAGGGTTTGGGAGAATATGGGGAGAAGGGGATCACTGTAATATTTCTCTCATTTTTTGTGATTCACACCATGTAGGGCAGCATATCACCAGATTTGGCTTTTTTTCCTTTAAGCCCTTATGGTCAAAATAATAGCATGAGTATGAATGGAAATGTCTTCCTATTCCATCTGCTGTTATGTTCTCTCTGGTCCTGCCCTTACAGAAAAATGTGTACAACTGCTCCTGAGCCAAAATTTAACTGGCACTAATGAGCATAACTTGAAACATGACTGAAAATATTTAGAAAACTTCTAAGTTTGGAAGTAGCACCTACCTCTAACAGTCACCAGGTCAGTGAAAACACTCTGCAGATTCTGTGTATTTATACAGTACAACTGTGCTGCACATTTCACTGTTTGACAGTGTAATGCTGAACTTTTGAGTTGTGATACACAAAGAAATTGGAGAACACAGACTTTGATTTCAAATATTTTTTAAATTGCTGGTGACATGTAGATATGAAAGGAAATATTTCCAGAATCAGCTAACCTCATTGTTAAATATTTAGATAAGTTCACTCTAAGTATTATTATGTATTATTGCTTTTCTCCAACTTCAGTACGTATCAACCAAAAATAATGCTTTAAAAGGAAGGAAAAAAATCACCTTGCTGTACTTAAAAGTGGATGTTTGGTCTGTAGGCTGAGAAGAGGCAGAGACTTCCAGAGTTCAGTTTGAAGGGTTTTAAACAAAACCTGTATGGAAAATGGTGAAGGCTCCTCCAACAAATGTGTATTTACTTGGAGGTTTTGATTTACCATGAATCTCCCGTGTGGTAGCTGGTGAAAGAATAAAAGTGAGGCATCCAGAAATCTTATAGCCAACATTAGATAATGGGTGGAAATCATTAGTCAAGGGCTGTTCTTCTGCTTATTAACCTCCTGGTGAAATTTTATCTTGGAATAGTATAAATCTTGTGGTTTTGATACAATTCACTTCTGACACTATGTTGTTTTTTGCTCTTGGATGATAGAAATCAATAGGAGCATTTCTCTAATTATGGAAGCTGTAGCAATAAAAATAATAAACATGACATGCTAGTCTTGTAGTGTGTGTGTAAACCCAAGAGAATAGACTAATAAACACAGATAATTCCTAGGAAATGCTGTTCTTGATTTTCAAAGACTCCTTTATTAAATACATGAAAAATGGAGAATTAGAAAAGCCTCCCAGATCCATCTGCTCAATTAGCTGTGCTCTGCAGAGATAAGGTAAAGAATTTGGTAATTTTTGCTAATTTTGCCTTCCCCCACAGGTGACCTATGGCTCTTTTGACTACACTTCTCTGCTCTATCTCTCTGACTACTCCAAAGATTTCGGGGGCGGACGTTTCGTGTTCCTGGACGCAGATTCCAACAAGACCGTGGAGCCCCGAGCAGGTACGAGCCCAGCCTGGCTGCAGGGAGTGGGCAGCTCGTGCCTTTATTGCCTTGCTGGGCTGGCAGGTGCTGTGGGACTGAGTTTTGGGTCAGCAGAAATAACGTGGGGTAGGGTAGCACCCCGTGTTCAGATTGATGGCATCGAAAGTAAAGATGAAAACAGGTTCAAATAGAGCCACAGTTTGCAGTGTCTGGTGTTAGGCCACAATAAGTGACTTCCTTGAAAGCTGGAGGGTATAGAAGAGGTGGCAGAGTGCTGACAGCTTAGCAGGTCACTGTGCAGCAAGAGCAGAGCTAACTGTCACTGCAGCAACTCCAAATTAAAGCAATTTATTTTAGACTGGCCTGAAATTCCTTTGCTGCCCAAGGTAGGACTTAAAGCCCTGTAATGGCTGAGGGCTGGGTGTGAAGGTGATTGATGCCACAGCTCTGCTGACCTGCTGGAGCACGATGAGCCATGATTACTTGGGTATAAATCCATCCCTGCTTCCTGGAGGTCTGACAGGGATGAACCTTCTGATGGCTGTCAGTTATAAATAAATTATAAACCTTTAGGGCTGGTTGAGATTTTTCTAATATGCGGATAATTTGAAGCTAGAATTACTCCAGGGCTGCCTAGAGAGGAGCTCAGCCTCCACTCCTCTGTCTGGCAGGTGAGTGCTGAGCTTCATAATGCAACATCAGCCACACTGCTGCAGGGAAAAGCAAAAAGGACAACTTTATATTCCTGCTGTGTTCTGTCTTTTTATTCCAACACAGAAAAGATGGAAATTTACTCATTTAAAGAACCTCAGTAATTATGTGCTGACAGTTGTTACCCCAAGCAGAACTGACTTCAGACTGTTGCTGCCTGCAAATTGGGATGGGTGTTTTTTTTTACTTATGGATCATAGTGATCCTCTCACCTGCAGTGATGCTGGTTTAAATAAACTCTGAGATCACCTGTATTCTGGGTTTGCTATCAAGAATTGTTTGATTATTTTGTGTTTTCCGATTGGAGGTAAACCCTAAATTGAAAGCATCATCTTTTGCAAAATGCTGCTGCCAGTATTTTGAAAGGGAACACATTAAACTGTTTTGTTTCCAGATGCAATTCTAAGATTACCAGATCTTTATAGCTGCAGAAATCACAGCTGAATTCCAGGTATGTGAGGAGAGCTCTCTCCTCAGTGCAGGGGCACTCAGCCTGGCTGCAGTGTGCAAAGTGCCCCTGACTTAATTTCCAGAAGTCTGGAACTGTGAAATTGCTTCCATTCAGCCCCATCTCTTCATTTTCAGGTATTCTGCTGCAAGGGCTTTGCTCTTGATGTCATTTTGGGGGAAGAAGGGGAAGCTGATGAAATGCAGAATTTTCTTTTTGGCTGTTCCCTTTGCCAGGAGGTTCTGTGGGCAGTGTGTGCCACAGGACACCTCCTCTGAAACCAAACAATGCACAGCTCCTAAGGAATAGCACAAATGTCCTTCATGGACACAAGAGAAAATTAATTACACTTTTCTAGCACATCTCTGTGTTACCACAGCTGGCAGGGGTCCTGTGATTGTCACAACCTCTGGTGCACAGTCACCACTGACATCCTGGGAGCAAAGGAGAAAAGCTTTAGAGGTGGGGCACAGTGTGAAGGCATTTGCACTTATTTTTCCTCCTGCTGATAAAATGTGTGTTGTGAAGGAATGACCCCAGCCTGTTTTCTGTTGCTTGTACAAGTTGATGTATTTTTCATGTTCATAATGTTCCTCTGCAATGTTTTGTCTCTCCTTCTGTCTTTTTGGCTTTTGTTTGTTTGTTTGTTTTGTTTTATGCTTCTTCTGAACCTTTGTGCTTCTCTTGTCACTCCAACTCAACTTTTCAAACCACACATTGATGAGCTTTCATGCTTCTCATTTAGGAGCTCCAGGCTTTTTTAGAGATGACTGTCATAATCACTGGTTCAGTTTTCATGCTTGACAAGTAATTTACTTTTCTGTATTGCTAATGCCACTGCAGTCCTAAAACCTGGTATTTGTCTCACACTTAGCCTGCATTTTTGGAGACCTGATACTGAGTGTCAGAACGAGCAGGTTTCTTTTCCTGTGAGCAGCAATTTGTTCAAGTGTCAGTGGGGAGCAGGAAGGCATTGTTAGTGATGCAGCAGAGCAGAAAAGCAGTAATTGGAAACACAAGGAAAAGCAATTAAAGCAATGTGGGATGTCCTGCGTTTGAAAGTGCTGCCTGGGCAAGTCCCTGTGCTGCTGCAGAAGCATTTGCAGCACTTTCCTGGTGAGGATCAGCCAGGCAGCTGGGGACAGGGAGAGCTGTTCTGCTGGGAGTGGAGCCTAAATTAAAATGCTTTTCACCTCCCTCAGTGTAGATCACTTGCAGATTACCTAAGAAGTCTCTAAGTCCTGACTCTCACATAATTGACTGAACGACTCTCTAATTTGTAGGGTGATCTTGAATATCCTCTGGCTTGGCTGTTAGCAAACATTAGCTTTAAGAAGGAATTATAATTTATGAATGTTGAGGCTCTTGAGATTATTTTTTTTAACAGAGATTAACAAGGCAGCACCAGTTCAAGTGTAGAGACCTTTGGCTCATTCATTACCAGACATGGCATGAAGGAACACATCTCTCTTGTGCTCTGATGTGCTGCAGAAGTGAATGTGTGTCTTTGGACTTCAGTCAGGACCTCTCTCTGCCACAGGAAACTTGCTGTACCATGAGGAAGAAAAAGAAAATTCCTAGTGCCAGGGGAAAAACAACTTTTTTTTGGAGTTTTATTTTTAGGCTATAGGGATTTTTATTCTTCTGTGCTTGATATAAATGTAGCAAAATCGGAGAAAGTTGTGCTCTCTGTTCTGGGGTGCTCTCTTCACCCCAGGGCACTTGCAGACATTGTCAGTCCAGGTTCCTTTTGTGGGTTTTGCTTAAAGTACTTGCTTAAATTCTCCCAATTCAACATTTTTTAATAAGTAACTGAATTAGTTAAATAAGTTTTATTGTGTGCTTGCAGAAAACATTATTATCAGTTTATTTGCCTAATGATCTGATGGGTTTTCGTGGACACTCTGCATGGGAGTGAGTTGGTGATTAATCCCAAACAGATGATGAGGATGAGAACACAACTGTTGTGCATTTTCCCTGGCAGGGCTTCTGTCTGGCTGTCACTCAGCGCAGGAGATGCAGTTTTTCCTTCTTTCCTGAGGAACATTTAGAGCTGATAAATGTTAGGCAGGCAGTGGAAGCTGTCAGTGCATGAGATGAAGGATGCTGAACAGATCTGAGGTGCCAAATGAACTGTTCCTGCTTCCCTGTAACCAGACAGAGGAGTTGCTTCCTTTCCTTCTGAGCAGCAGCTCAGTTTTCCCAGTGCCCCCAACCATTGCCATGGACAGAGGATGGTGCTGAGGTCCTTTCCATTTCCATTCCCCAGCCCTGCTACAGGGGTAGCAAAATCATGTCTGAGACACCCCTGGCTTTTGGCCACCTCCGTGGTGCTTCCTCCTTCTTTGATCTAAAATTAGGGCCAGGACTAGAAGAAGAGCAGGGAGGAAATCAGTACACTGCTGCCAGTCACTAGAGTTTCACTTTTTTGTTTTTAATTGAGGCAACCAAGAACTGACTTCCATGTTCTTGCCTTCCTCCTGCCTTTTCTAAATTGGCTTTGGTGGGATTGCATCTCCAGCTTGGTGGCACAAAGGATGGATGGATGTTTTGAGCAGTCAGAAGCTGTCAGAGTGCAGTGTAAGCTCATAGGATTTGTGTGATCACCTGTGGGCTCACAGGTCTCTGGGGAACAGCTGGAGCCAGACAACAGCTGCAGCTGTGCAGGGAGGGCTGCAGCTGTGCAGGGAGGGCTGCAGCTGTGCAGGGAGGGCTGCAGCTGTGCAGGGAGGGCTGCAGCTGTGCAGGGAAGGTTGCAGCTGTGCAGGGAAGGCTGCAGCTGAGCTGTGCCGGGAAGGTTGCAGCTGTGCAGGGAGGGCTGCAGCTGTGCAGGGAGGGCTGCAGCTGTGCAGGGAAGGTTGCAGCTGTGCAGGGAGGGCTGCAGCTGTGCAGGGAAGGTTGCAGCTGTGCAGGGAGGGCTGCAGCTGTGCAGGGAGGGCTGCAGCTGAGAGGCAGGCTCCATTCACAGGTTCAAACCTTTGTCGTTGCAGGCCGGGTGTCGTTTTTCACCTCTGGCTCAGAGAACCTGCACCGGGTGGAGCGGGTGCAGTGGGGCACTCGCTTTGCCATCACCATCTCCTTCACCTGCGACCCCGAGCACGGCATCGGGGACCCTCTGCTGGGCTGAGCCCTGCAGGGGTGGCAGCTCAGCTGGAGGGAGGAGAGCAGAGAGGGAGAAACCCTCTCCTGTAAGCCCAGGTGCCATTAGAACTGCCCAGCTGGGGAGCACAGCAGCACAGGCTTTGTTTCTCATCTCCTTTTCCACAAACGTTGCACACGGGGGCTTCAGGGCATCCTAAACTGGTGCATTCTGAACATGGTTTGTCTTCATGTGCCAAAGGAACTGGCTACAAAGAAGAGAGAATGGGCTCCACAAAGAAGAGAAAGTGGGCTCTTAGGTTTTTTTTTAAATATTTTTTAGAAACTCTTCAGTTTGGAAGATATAACCAATCTTTTGGGCCATGCCTTGGCCTGGCTCCCCAGGCTGCTGTTGCCCTTTCAGTCTCTTCAGTTGCTAATGTGCTGTAGAAAGTCTGACCTGAGTTAATTGAGCCAGGTGAGTGTCATTCTCCAGAACACACCTTCTGTTGAGAGGGCTGGATTCTCCTGAGTCTGGGAAAAGTGGGGAATACACCTGGGTTTGGCTTTTGAGACTTGAACTTTTTTTTAAAATTTAATTACTACTGATTGAATATTCAGGAAATCTCTCAGTAGCTATTTTTGGACTTCTTTTTTCCAGTTTAGTATGAAGACTTTTTCTCTTAATGAGGACCACTGGTGTTCCCTGAGTATTAAATTGCAGGGACTTCCAAGAGGAGCTGCCTGCATTGTAACAAACACATGCATAATTTTGCCAAATTCTTTGCAGTAGAAAAACCTAATTTTTTTTTTCTCAGTCAAATTCTGAAGTAACCATATTGATTTATTACCTGGATGTATAATTTCTGTGAAACACTGAAGATCTGGGAATGTGCTTTGATTTTATTTTTTTAATTTTATGCCAACAGTTTGGAATTTATAATGTACTCTGTTATGGAAATAGTAAGTTCTGGGGGGAATTACACTGAAGATCAATATGAAGAGGAATGATAAGAGGACACTTGGACTTGTGAGGGCTCTCACTGGGCACACCAGCAGGATTAATCCTCTGTGATTTCATTTCCTTGTTCTGAAACCTGAAAAAGTCTTCCTTGTGTGTTCCAACAAGGGAGAATTGTTAAAATGGCTGGATGCAAGGAAATAATAAAGTCATTTGGGTTCCATGTTGAAATACTTGTCTTAAAGCCTGTTTATTCCAAGGAATTTGCATTACACCATGTTTTAAGTCCATGTGAACACAGACCAAGATCACCAGCAGCTTTACTGGGTTGAACTTGATTGCTGCCATTACTCTGAGATTTAAAGGTAGGGCTTTTTCCAAAATACCTGATAGGAGTCTGAACATGAATGGACCTGTGTTTGCTGTCGTGCCAGCTGTGAGTGGCACTGGAAGGAAGTGGCACTTCTGGAGCTGCCCTCTGTCAAATCCTGCTCAACAAGATCATCTCAGACCATGGGGGAAATCTCAGCTCATCTCCTCTGGGATTTTCATCTTTTGAACATCCTGTGTCTTGGAACAACTGCTGCCCATGGTGCATCTCCTGCTGGATATTCAGATATAAAATCAAGCAGGTATTTGCCTTTTGGAGTCTTTAAGCCTCAGTAATCTGGTCAGTATGATGACCAAACCTGTCAGCTGTGATTTGTAGGGAAATCATGCACTGTACATGCTCTTCTTTGGAAAAAAAACAAATACTTTCTATGTTTTAGTACCACTGAGATTGTTCTATTTAGAGCTTCAGCATCCAGCAATTGAAGGCAGTGCCTATATCTAGGGAGAATTTAAATGACAAATGAGGAAGTAAAATGCAATCTAAAGATTTCTGAAGGTAGCCTCCAGCAGGAAGCAGTAATTGCAGAATGTTCCTGGGGCAGAGTGGAAGCTGAATTCACTGCTTAGTAGGAACAAATTTGGTTTAATTTATTTTAGGCCACGTATATAACCTGAATAACTTTTTGTTAAGGGTCTCTCCAGATAATGACACATAACTGAACTTGAAAAATATTAATTTCTGTCCTTTTTAGAGCTCAGCTGCCTGTTGCTACTGGGAACTGCAGGGCTCTGGTTCTTAGAATGAGTGTTCTGAGGGCAGCATTTCTTCAAGGAGCAGGAATCTGCTCTAAATGGAACAGAGGCGTTGACAGAACGTGGCTGGATGTGTCCCAGTTGTGTGAGAGCCTTTGTAAAGAGCCCTTGTACTTAAAACAAAGCAAAGAAAGGTCAGTGCTTGTGCAGAGTGAACTGGGGCCGAGTCCTGGTGTTAAAATTACAGCTTTGCACCTGAAAGCAGCCTTGTTACAAGTGTCTGGGAATGCTGGCTTGGATTTTGAAAGGAAATCACCTGTAAGGAAAGGGAAAGGCTGCTGGTGTGAGAAGTGCCAGAGTAAAATAGAAAATGCAGCAGGAGAGCAAGCCAGATTTGACTGCCTATAGCGAGGTTGAGTGAAGCCTCCCGAGGGTTTCTGTGAAGTTGTACTACTTTTAAAACCTTATTTTCATTCAAATGTTTTATGGAGTATCAGGAACGTTTGAAAAATTGGCAGGTTTTGTGGTCAGATTAGGTTTTTATTGTACACCTACCTTTCAGTCCTGTAAGCATGCATGAAATTTTAATATTTTTTATCCCCTGTGATTCTAGGAACTCTAAGTGGACTTGGCATTTCTCATGTATAACATTTTCATTGGGTGAGCAGTTGTGGAATCATTATGGCTTTTAATTCCTTGTAAGTCAACTGAAGGTTCAGGAAGATACATTTATGTTGAGATTATCCTGAATGTGTATCCATCTCAATCAATTTCAAGTCCAGGAATGTTTACAAGGATACTCTATTCACAAAAAGATTTTAATTTGGATTTATAGCAGAAGTGTAGATGTGTAAAGGACACTTCGCTGCTGACTCCACAGAAAAAAAATATCTTGCTGTTTTCCTTTGAGGGAGCTTTTCCCTGCCAGGGGAAGGTCTCTGGGTAGATTCCTACCTTGGAGGTGACCTCCTCAGCATATTAACTTGCCAGCCAGACCATTAAATCTTGTGGGAATAAACAAAGGCAGGTCCTAATGGAGTCATTCTGCTTCTCTTGGCTCTGGGTGATGGTTTCTTCCATTCCCTCTAGCAGGGAATTGTGTTTATTTCTGATTTATGTCACTGAAGAGCAAATGTGTTCTGGGAGTCCTCTCTGCATAATGGAGCTTTAATTGTGGTTCGGTGAATAACCTTGTAAAAAGGCCACGTTTTACCAGGTGTTCCAAACTTAAAAGGCCTCTGTGAAATAACACAAACTCTGAGCTCATTTTAGTGCCCACACTTCTCAACACAAAAGAAATGAGAGGAGTGATCTTGCACTCGGATTATTTCTACTTTGCTCCAGGCCATAAATGGGTGTTTTCTTGGTTTCATTATTTTAAAGGAAAATAGGAATTAATTTGAGAGTCATTCTTTTCCACAGGGATGAAAATGATCAAAATAAACCTTGACTAGCAGGGAAAAAGCAAACACTGCAGGAGTCAGCCAAGCAGAAGGGGAAGTTAAATTTAAGATGGTGTTGGGCAGAGAGCAGCTACAGGAGATTTGCCCCATTCTGATGTGTCCATGTCACTTTGAACTGACATTTTCTCCTCCTTCTCCCTTTGCTTTATTGTTTCATTAGAAAATCAGACAACTGGAAACTGAGAGCTTTCAAGCAGCAAAGCTCTTCCTGTTCAAACCTTTATAAAATTTCCAATAGGACCTCTTGATAACCATTTGCTGCAGCTATTTATCCTGTCCATCCTCTGTTTGAATTTTGGTGAATGTGCTAAAATAAGTGATGCTACATCCACCTGTTTAAAAAATGATGAATCATGCCCTTTTCTGCATTTTTCTTGTGTATCAAATGGGCATTTTTTAAGTGATGGTGTTCTCCACACACAGCTTATGTCTTGCACCTTTTCTGGAAGTGGACAGAATCTAGACCTATAAATAAGAAATAATCCAAGAGGAAATTAAAACTGAATTAATAAATATACAGAAGTGTACAGAAAGTTCCCTCTTGGGGAAAGAAAAAGGGTTTGAAATATTTGTGGGTTTTGGAACTGTAAGAAAAAATGAAAAAATAATTGATTTATTAATCCTTTAGCTGGGCTGTAGGGAATCTGCACCTGCTTCTCAGTGTTCTCTGCTTTTACAAATTTGTACAGTGGCTGGAAATCCAGTCCTCTCCCTGGATTTCCCTTTCTAGGCACTCATTTTGGTGGAGATTTTGATCCTTTCAGACCAGGAACAGGAAAAATCTCCTTTCTCTGCCTC
>VZTB01015971.1:8083-29793 GCA_013397245.1 Thryothorus ludovicianus
TCTCTCTTTCCAGTTTAGAGAACTTGCCAGGCACCTCTTAGATTTTGGTAATACAGTTTTTATCCAACTTCTTCTTTCTGAGCTTTTTTTTTAAAAAACTTTGTGGGTTTGGGGTTTTTTCTTTTTCAAAGTGACTTCTTTTAAGAGAAGTTCCATCTGTTAAATGGCTTTAAAATGAAAATTTTCCCTATGGTTCGGCATGTAAAGGCTCCTTCCCTCCCTTCTAATCTTACCTGTCTCAGGCTAGCAGCACCTGCATCGCAAAGCCTATTTTGCACTAAAAGAGCCCAAACAGCCAGAAGGTGTGTCCTAATGGGTCTTTGGGAAGCCTGAGGAACATCTGCTTGGGTTGGCAGCACCCAATATCTGTGGTCTGAGTTCAGTGTAGAAGAACAAGAGCACCCTACGAAGCTGTGGTGGTGTGGGACACCCTAGAAGTGGGGAGGTCTGCTGGTAGGATGCTCCTGTGGTGATGGGATGTTTCTGTGGTGGTGGTAAACTAGTGATTCCATGGTGGTGGGATGCTCTTATGATTGTGGGATATTCTGGTGGTGGAAAGCTTCCACGGTGGTGGGATGCTTCCATTATGGTCATTACATTGCACAATGACTCTGTCCTGACAACATCCATCTGTTGGCTTGGAGACAAACAGGAGTAAATTTCCTGATGGCCTCTCTTCTTCTCCTACAGTTGTTTAAGTGTCTCAGTTTTCCTGGGAATGCAAATGTGGGAAACCTAAAAACATGCCCAGGCACAGCGTTCCTTTCATTCTGTCCTTGCTGCCTGCTATGCAAGAGCAGCTCAGGGAGAGCAAGACACAGCCAAGGGCTCCTCTTTTCCTTTCCTGTCAATGCTGATAGTTTTCATAGGAAGTTGAGCAACAGGGACACCAAATCCTGCAGTTCTGCTGCCACTGGGATGAGCTGGGTGCAGCCCTGCCGTGAGAGCATGAGTGTTGCAGTGACTGTTCCTCCTTTGCTGGTGTTTCACATGATGATTCACCACTCATCATTTCAACTCAGCACAAATCTTTGGGCACAGCAAAGGTCACCAATGGAGGAGAAGAACCACCAAAAGTGAAAATTCTGCCATATTTTAATATAAATGTTTGTATTTCACATGGTATCTGGTGTTTACATCCCCTCCAAGTAAAGTTCTTCTGCTTGGATTAAGGGGTATGTCCTGGTGCTGGAGCTCTGCAGGGAAGGTCTTCTTTATTTAGGTTGTTGCTTGGGATCTTCCTTCCCTAGGACTTTCCCTCCTTCTTTCCTTCATCTTTCCAAACTGTAATTGTCCACAGCAGACATCCTTGTGCCATAATGGAGCCAAGGGGTGAAATTTCTTCTGTGTTAGGCTGGTTGGCAAAGACTGGATGTTCAATTGGATGAATCGAAGTGTTGAGGGTGACAGCAGAGTTGGAAGGACACAGAACTTCAGTGGGGCAGAGATGATGGCATCAAGTGATGTCCCAGGATGATGCTCCAGGGGTGATGTCCTAGGCTCTCCTGCTCCTTCACTCATGTTTTGGACTGCCATGGGATATTTCCTTTCACTCCCAGCAGGGATACGGCCAGCAGGGCATTAGTGCAGGTGCAACTGCAGACTCCCAGAGGTGGTACATGACATTCCCAAGCAAAGCAGCAGCTGACTCCTGGATGGCTGAAGGTGTGGAAAGATCTCCTTCCTGACACAGCTCAGATCTTCCTGCAGCAACCTGTTCCTTCCTTTTGTAAACCCATCGCTGGAGAGAGGCAAAAATGCTCAGACATCAAAACTTACAGAAGTGCCCTTGAAATTGCAACAGGACATGCTTTGAACTTCAGTCCTTGTNGTTCACCTTCCCACTTAGGTTACCTGAGACATCAATTATTTACTCATACTGCTAAAGGTAAAAGTGGAACTGGTTTGCTCCTGGAACCTTCTGGCTCCTTGTGTCAGCAACAGCCCTATGAGCTCAAGCTCCCCCTGAGACTTGCAGTTTCCCGGGAAGGGCCGAGTGGAGACGACGGTGGAGCAGCACCCACTCCTCACATCGCTATGAGCGGGATTTCATTTTCCTCATTTATTCCCAGNAGAGAAGTTCCATCTGTTAAATGGCTTTAAAATGAAAATTTTCCCTATGGTTCGGCATGTAAAGGCTCCTTCCCTCCCTTCTAATCTTACCTGTCTCAGGCTAGCAGCACCTGCATCGCAAAGCCTATTTTGCACTAAAAGAGCCCAAACAGCCNCTCTCTTTCCAGTTTAGAGAACTTGCCAGGCACCTCTTAGATTTTGGTAATACAGTTTTTATCCAACTTCTTCTTTCTGAGCTTTTTTTTTGAAAAACTTTGTGGGTTTGGGGTTTTTTCTTTTTCAAAGTGACTTCTTTTAAGAGAAGTTCCATCTGTTAAATGGCTTTAAAATGAAAATTTTCCCTATGGTTCGGCATGTAAAGGCTCCTTCCCTCCCTTCTAATCTTACCTGTCTCAGGCTAGCAGCACCTGCATCGCAAAGCCTATTTTGCACTAAAAGAGCCCAAACAGCCAGAAGGTGTGTCCTAATGGGTCTTTGGGAAGCCTGAGGAACATCTGCTTGGGTTGGCAGCACCCAATATCTGTGGTCTGAGTTCAGTGTAGAAGAACAAGAGCACCCTACGAAGCTGTGGTGGTGTGGGACACCCTAGAAGTGGGGAGGTCTGCTGGTAGGATGCTCCTGTGGTGATGGGATGTTTCTGTGGTGGTGGTAAACTAGTGATGGAATGATTCCATGGTGGTGGGATGCTCTTATGATTGTGGGATATTCTGGTGGTGGAAAGCTTCCACGGTGGTGGGATGCTTCCATTATGGTCATTACATTGCACAATGACTCTGTCCTGACAACATCCATCTGTTGGCTTGGAGACAAACAGGAGTAAATTTCCTGATGGCCTCTCTTCTTCTCCTACAGTTGTTTAAGTGTCTCAGTTTTCCTGGGAATGCAAATGTGGGAAACCTAAAAACATGCCCAGGCACAGCGTTCCTTTCATTCTGTCCTTGCTGCCTGCTATGCAAGAGCAGCTCAGGGAGAGCAAGACACAGCCAAGGGCTCCTCTTTTCCTTTCCTGTCAATGCTGATAGTTTTCATAGGAAGTTGAGCAACAGGGACACCAAATCCTGCAGTTCTGCTGCCACTGGGATGAGCTGGGTACAGCCCTGCCGTGAGAGCATGAGTGTTGCAGTGACTGTTCCTCCTTTGCTGGTGTTTCACATGATGATTCACCACTCATCATTTCAACTCAGCACAAATCTTTGGGCACAGCAAAGGTCACCAATGGAGGAGAAGAACCACCAAAAGTGAAAATTCTGCCATATTTTAATATAAATGTTTGTATTTCACATGGTATCTGGTGTTTACATCCCCTCCAAGTAAAGTTCTTCTGCTTGGATTAAGGGGTATGTCCTGGTGCTGGAGCTCTGCAGGGAAGGTCTTCTTTATTTAGGTTGTTGCTTGGGATCTTCCTTCCCTAGGACTTTCCCTCCTTCTTTCCTTCATCTTTCCAAACTGTAATTGTCCACAGCAGACATCCTTGTGCCATAATGGAGCCAAGGGGTGAAATTTCTTCTGTGTTAGGCTGGTTGGCAAAGACTGGATGTTCAATTGGATGAATCGAAGTGTTGAGGGTGACAGCAGAGTTGGAAGGACACAGAACTTCAGTGGGGCAGAGATGATGGCATCAAGTGATGTCCCAGGATGATGCTCCAGGGGTGATGTCCTAGGCTCTCCTGCTCCTTCACTCATGTTTTGGACTGCCATGGGATATTTCCTTTCACTCCCAGCAGGGATACGGCCAGCAGGGCATTAGTGCAGGTGCAACTGCAGACTCCCAGAGGTGGTACATGACATTCCCAAGCAAAGCAGCAGCTGACTCCTGGATGGCTGAAGGTGTGGAAAGATCTCCTTCCTGACACAGCTCAGATCTTCCTGCAGCAACCTGTTCCTTCCTTTTGTAAACCCATCGCTGGAGAGAGGCAAAAATGCTCAGACATCAAAACTTACAGAAGTGCCCTTGAAATTGCAACAGGACATGCTTTGAACTTCAGTCCTTGTCCCTGCCCTGTGGGTTTTGGGTGGAAGGGAGGCAGCATGTTATGGTGGTGTGTTGTCATCTCCTGGGCTGCAAAGTCACCAAATAACTCTCTTGTGTCACTTGTGCCCAGTGCCCAGCTGTGCTCCATCATAAGCCATCTTGTCGCACACCACTGCAGGTTGCCCTGTCCTGAGTCCATGCTGTGTTCTAGGGCTGAGGACATGAGGTGGAGACTCTGCCTGGTGCTATGGAGGTGCTACAGAAATTCTATGTTTGTTTTCCAGAGCTCATGGCTGCTGGGGCTTTATACCAGCAGACGTGGCAGCATGCCCAGCGTGGTCCCTGTGCCATAGGGACAGTTCCAAGGGTAATCCATCCTGACAAGGGTGAGGGTTGGGAGGAGACACTTCTTTAAAATTCCTGCAGAAAATCTGGAAAACTTGCATTTTAGGTTCTTTGGCTATTTTTTTTCTGGGAATCTCAGGGAGTAGCAAAGGGAAACAGGGACCACTTGGGCTACCCACGACCACCACTAGCTCTGGTGTGTTTACACACTGGGTCCTTAAGACTGTGTGCAGCACTAAAAGTAATTTATGACTCAGAAATTACCCTGCAAAGACATATTTGCAGCAGAAGGTGATTGCTGACCTGGCTACATCTCCACTCCTGCCATCAGAGTCCCCAGGGTGGTGCTGGGGATAGTCAGACCTTTCCTGCTAAGGGTTTCCCAGTGGGAAGATGTGGCATTTTCATGTCAGGGACATGCAGAACTCTGAATGCAGCTGATGCCACATCTCCTCAGGAAGGTTTTAATGTCCTCAGTATCCATAAGCCATCCCTCAGGGGATGCAAAACTGTTTTGCTTCCTACCTTGCAGCTGGAGAAGCCTTCTCCAAAACCAGATGCAGAAAGATGGTGCAAAAGAAAGAGAAAAAGTATCAGATGCAATTGAAATGGATTTGTTTTTTTCCCTCAGTGTCAGTTAATAAATCCTTTTGATATGTGAACCCAACTTTTTCACAGCCAAATGCAGGTTAAAAACAGCTTTGTGCCTATCCTGTCCCTGTCATGGGCTATGCCACCTCTGGGCCACCATCACAGCCCCATTAATGCAGTTAATCCTTTTCTCCCATATTTTTTATAATTGAGTATATGGTTCTGTATCTTCCAGCCACAGCAACCTAGCTGATTGCAGACCAGACCCAGCTCTGTCCAACTCGCAATTGCGAAGGAAATACCATTTACTACTGAAAAAAACAATTTTTGTGGTTCAGATGCTGCAGCCACCAGCAGCTTTGCCAAGAACTTCAGTTCTTACACAGGAAATGAGTCTCCTTTCAAAGCACCAGAGTGGGGCTATATATATACAGCCTCTCCAAAAGGATATTTAAAGAAACATATTGACACTAGCAAGAACAGGAAAAAATAGCTCCTGGTTGTGGGGAGCAAGGGCTGACGGCAGCTGAGCGCATCCTGGGGGAGTAGGTGATACAGGGGATTAATTCATGGCCCTTTCATCTCCAGGAAAAGGAGCTCCTGGGTTTTGTGCTGTGTAAACCCCCGTGCTTTCGATGTCCTGGCTTTTACTGGGAACTAGAGGAGCTGGGGATTGACTGCAGCTTCAGCAGTGAAGTAATGAGTCATCTCATCTCTCTTCAGAGAGTTCCTCTTAGATACTTATTTCCACCCCCAGGGAAAAAAAATAGTACCAGAAATGGGGCTGCTTTTCTCGTTAGTGCATGCAGGGATGGAGGGGTTTAGGAGGTTTTTTTAGATATAGAAATATCTATTTTAGATGCAGAAATATCTGAGTTTTTTAATGTGGGGATGGACTCCAGAAGCAGCTAGGCCTCAGGAAGATGAATAGGTTTACTGCCACTGAGTCCAGGAGCTTCTATAGCTGGGAAACATAATGGTTTTGGACCACCAAGTGACAAGGGTGAGCCTTGCCCTGAATTACACCAGAGGCCGAGTGGGAAGACAGGGATGCTGGGGGATATTGCTGCCCCAAAAAGCCCTTTCTCTCTTGCTCAGCATGTACTTCCCCACTGAGGATGTCCTTTACTGAGGGGTGCAGGGGGGATCTTGCCCTCTGAAATTTATCCAGTTTAACTCCATCCATCTGCAGAGCTAAGGAAAAACAGCCAGGAAGGCAGGGTTTTTACTAAATTTCAGAGGACTTGGACTGAGTGTGGTCCTCTCTGTTGCCCCTGGCCGTGGCCCAAGTCCAGGAAAAACAGTGGGGAAGGGCATGTGGCATGTGAGCACCTGTCATGAGGAGGGGGTGACTCATCCCAGCTTTTCTCACCCAGAAGAAAAAACCTCTGGACAGGGTTGGAGCTGCAGGAGGGACAATTCTGGCTGAAAGACTTGAGAATCCAAGGGTTGGGAGAAGGAACCCATTGCAGCCCATTGCATCATCCCATGTACATGACATGTAGCCAGGATGAGCATTGCCTACCCCATCACTGTCTGGCACATGGCACTTCAGCACAAGCCCCAGCACCTGGATTCTTTGCCCATCCTCATCCTATCATGGGCTGCTGGCCCTGTACCCTCTGAACCTGGGACAGAGGGTCAGCAGCCAGGGGTCATACGGCAGCATGAAGGCTGGGGGAAGGGCTGGATCCTGGCCCTCATCCCTGCCACCAGCTTGGATGATTTATTTTGCACAGTCACCAAATGAGAAAACTTCCTGGGGACAGCCTGTTCCCTGGGTGACAGCAGAAGCAGGCAGCACAGCTGGTGTTTTAGCCCGGATGTGCGATTCCAGCCCACGGCTGGACTAATTATACATTGTGTACTGTTCCGAGCTGATCACAGTGCAGGGTAAAGGATCCCAGTCCACCGGAGAAAGGTGAACTTTTTTCTCAAAGGTGTACACAGACACTGAATAGTTTATTCTCAATTCAATGAGGGGATTGGTTTGGAGGGCACTTTTAAAGCTTAGCTTGTTCCACTTCCTGCCATGGGCAGGGACACCTTGCACTAGACGAGGTTGCTCCAAACCCTGTCCAGCCTGGCTTTGGACAATTCCAGGAATTAAAGTGGAGCTGTTGGAGCAAGTCCAGAGGAGGCCACGGAGATGTGCTGGGGCCTGAAGCTCCTGTGCTCTGGAGACAGGCTGGGATACCTTAGGGTGTTCACCTGGAGAAGAGAAGGCTCTGGGGAGATGTCAGAGCCCCTTCAGTGCCTAAAGGGGCTCCAGAAGAGCTGGAGAGGGACTTCAGAGAAGGCGCTGAAGTGACAGGACAAGGGGGAATGGCTTCAGATTGATAGAGAGTGGCTAGATATGGGATGCTGCGAAGAATTCCTGGCTGTGAGGGTGGTGAGGCCCTGGCACAGGTTGCCCAGAGAAGTTGTGTTTGCCCCATCCCTGAAAGTGTCTAAGGCCAAGCTGGATGGAGCACCCTGGTCGTCCTTCTTGTGGAAGGTGTCCCTGCCCATGGCACGGGATTGAACTGGGTGATCTTTAAGGTCCTTTCCAACCCAAACCAGTCACATTCTGTGCTATGTGAGTTCAAGCTTTCTTCGTGCTCTTTAGGAATCTCAATGGGCCATGACTACGGATGTACCCCATTGATGCCTTCCCCCTTTTTCTGGGCTCTTAGGAAGAGAAGGGACAATTCCTGTGTTTCCCTGAGGTTCTGGCACAAGCACCTTGCAACACAATTTGCACTTATGAAAGCCTGTATTCTTGTTCACTTCCATATGAACATAATGACTGGAAAAAACTATTTTCCAACCAGCATCTGCTAATTCAAATAAAGCATGATGCCACGGGCTCTCTCAAGGGTGCTGAGCTGCTCACATCCATCTTTTATTCCAATAAAATGGACAAATGGTAACAATAAGCAGCCAGTCTCCAACCTGGCCCTGTTGACAGAAGCCACTTGTCCCAAAGGATCCCTTTCTCTAATGGAAATTTCCTCTTTCCTGCATGACAAGCACAACAGGACTAAACACCCATTTGGGAAGGGCACAGGCTAATGGTGTTAAACTGGGATTTATTGTCATCTCATAAAGCTGACTACCACTCAGACTAGATAAAAATAGCATCTAAAATTATGGCAGTCTTGGAATAAAGTAGCCACAGCTCATCAGGGTTTTATTAGTTTTCTCCACTGCCAAACAACAAAGGGTCTTATTCACCTCAAGACTCAAGTATGATACATTTGGGCAACCCAAGGCCCCCTTGAACTTGCGTTTCATGGCCAAACCATCAAACCAGCCTGGCAACTTCCCTATGAGCTGAGTACAGCTAGAGCAACTCTGGAGCTGCCTGATTCCTCAGTCCACAATGTTCCGAGATACTGGACTGGTACTTTCTGCATTGGTAGGAGCAAAGGCACCTTTTTGTTGGAGCGCCAAACTGGCATGAGCAAAGGGCAGGAGGGGATCAGTGAGTGAGTGCTGAGCACTGTGGAGGGCACAGGCTCCAGGACAAAGCTGATGGACATACCCAGCCCAGCCCGTGGGCTGGATATGGTGGACTGACACCCTCTGTTGGCCTGAAGATGTTCTTGGAAGCCATGGCCAGGGTCCGATTCTGCAGCAGATACAGAGCTGAGCCCATCCTCATTGCACAACACCAACCACAACCACAAACCTTAGGACCTGCTCTTCATTGGTGTGAGGTTTGGCAAGCTGGAGAAGTGTCCCACCAAAGAAGGGACTGAGATTCTGCAGTTACAAAAGGCAGCTCCATATGCTAAGAGACTGTTTTAAAACATTGGGGTTAATCTGGAGGACCTTTAAAGATCATCTGGTCCCAATCCCCTGCCATGGGCAGGGACATCTTTCTCTGGGATCAGAGACATGGGCACGGGAGGGCTCTGTTGAACTGCTGAAAAGAGCAATTGGCTTCTTCTGCACAAGCTAGATATGACCCTCAGATCCCCAGCCTGATCCTGGTGAAGTCGCAGTTCATACACAACCTCTGCATCCTATCAATAAATGAACTAAATGCAATCTCTGCATCCCACTGAATAAAGCATGAGTGAGCACTCTGGCATGTCCGTGGGCTTGGCAGCAGGTCACACTGGCCCTCACTTTGCTGATCCATGGGCATCACAGAATCCTTTGGATTGGGAAACACCTCCAAGGTCATTGAGTCCAGCCAGTGACTGATTCCCACCTTGTCACCCAGCCTAAAGCTCTGCGTGCCATGTCATTCCTTAGACACCTCCAGGAATGAGGACTCTGCCACCTCTCTGGGAAGCCCTTTCCAATGCTGGACAATGCTTTCCATGGAAAAATTCCTTCCACCTTCAGGTATCCAACCTGAACCTCACCTGGTTGAGGTGGTGCCCTCTTGTCCCATCTGTTGTCCCTCTCCTCTTGAACTGTGGTTATCAAGTGTGCCAGCTTCAGGCTGCTCCATATGGACCAACCAGTCCAGTTCTACAACCCTTGGAACTGCTCAGGGGAAAAGTCTCAGAACACCAGTCAGTGGTGTGAGGAGATTTTCTGAGGTCTAAGGGAATGCTGAAGTAGTGGCAGAGGAAGACTTCGACTTTTTGGATGTTGAAGAAGTCAGTGCAGGCTAGGAATGGCTGTGCCAGAAGAGATGCTTCTGCACTAAGTCAGTGAAGCAATTGAAGACCCCATCTCTCCTGGTGGTGCCATTCCCAGTCAGTGACCTGGTGGTGTTTTCCCAGCCAGGAATGTTTTGTGTACTTCACAAATGGGAATGAAATGTTCCAACAGTCTGCAAGGTTTGGCTGTTTCTGCAGAGGTAAATACTTGTCTGGAGAGGGCAAAGGTGGGTATTCCTGAGTTTGCTGAATTTTATGGTCACCTGGAACTCACATAGTCCATCCTGTCCTACTGGCATTCATGGAGCGGGTGTCAGGTGAGGCTGTCAACCCTTTCAGCAGCCTGGGGAAAGGAGAGCTGTGTTTTGGTGGAGCTCCATCCACCCTGTGGTCCCAGGGGACAAACCATGCTCTATTCCTGATCACCATGGTACCTTGATCCTCCCCAGCCGCAGGGAACCCAGAGTTGTGTTGGGATGATGGATGAGGCCAGTCTTAGACCTTCTCCTCACACAGGAGGAGTGGGAGGTGGTGGGGTGCCTTGGGACATGGCACAGATAACATTTTGGTGGGTGGGATCCAGCCTGGAATTTCTGGAGAGTTGTGCTTCACAACTCTCTGTCCTTGGGGAGTGCCTCAAAATGTGGGTTGAGCAAGACCCTCTCCTGGCCTTACCCATGTCCTCAACAGGAGGGCAAACTACTCCCTTGTTTGTCTTTCTGGCTCTTACAGTCCCACTCCAGCTCTTTTTATAGCTCAGGAAGAAGTGCCTTAAGTTTCTGAGTCATCTTGGAGGCCCAGCACACAGGGAGGAGTTGCAGCTAGAAATAGGGTTGCTCTCTGCTCCTGCATTCCAAATTTTTTATTTTTTTAGCTGAAATTTCCAAATTTGAAGAGTTGCATTGCCACAGGCATGGAACTCAGAACCATACACATTTTTTCCATTCACGTTGGGTCTTCTTTCTCCTTTGTCTTATTTCCAGTGCCCTCACACCAGCCACTGAGCCCTCTCGGGATGATTTTCCTAATGAATAGGGTTTGTCACCCCTGCCTGTGTTTTCTGATTTCCCTAGATTTCACCCTCAACACAGCTGGTGGCAGGAGAACTCCCTGAGGAATTAGTAATGTCTGAGGGTGGAGGAACAATAAGGTACCAGCCAAACCTTCTGAGTGGTGAGCAAAGAGCTCAGACTAAATATCCAGCAATTTCTGCCTACGGGGAGGGAAGCAAAGCTTTGGCAACAGCATGGACACAAATAAACCAGAGCAACGGAAAGAAGAGAAAATGTTGGACAAAACCTGTGGTTTCCAGCCCATTATTTTCTGGGATTTTGGCTGTGGTGCTGTGCTAGGGCAGGGGCATGTAGACAGAGCTGCCCTGGGACAGCATCCACAGCATCCTCGGGTCGTCTCCTCTCTCCCATAGGAGCAGGGTATAATTAACTGGGTCGCGTCTAGATTTTTCCATTAATCCCTTAATACTTGGATACCATTGTGAGGCATACCCTAGCTGCAATCTCCCCTCCAAGAGTTTTTTAGCACAGAACCACTTTGGGTCCCTGCTGCCCCTTATTTGTCAGCCTCCACAGTGCCACATGTGTGCACCAGCATCTTTGTGAGCTGGGAATGGGACATGCCAAGGAAAAATAAATCTGGGATGAAATCTGAACCAATCTTTCTTCTAATCACCCATCACATGGAAGTGACAATTAGCCAGTGTCCCTGTTAGATCTTTTATGATTTTAACCCTTTTCCCTCCTTTTCTGTGGCATTCACTAACTGGGAACAGTTGCAATCCAACTTCTCTTTCCATCAGCAGGGAAAAGAGATTTTCCTTTCCGCATTGTGGGAATACTAAGAAATATGAATTCCTGTCAGAGGGATGAAGTCTGTCAGGCCCTCTCATTGGATAAGAAGCAAATTTTGGATATCCAGTCCCAGCACCTCCAAGGGATGCTTTCTTTCTAGCTGCAGCAGGAAATGCCGTGATTTCTGCTCGGGGAAATAGCAAGCATCTCATGAACAGGATGTGTAGCCATGGTGAGGTCTTCTGCTTCTTCTTCCCATGAGTATTTCCATCTTTCCCAGCCCTGGAGTATAAGGATGATGTTCAGCTCCTTCTGCAGCAATCTCTGGCTGGTTCCATAGCCTGGGTGTTTGCTTTTCCCCTGCAGATGTTCCTGGTCCTGTGTTTAGGTTCAATATGCTCTTCTAGAAGGAAGCAGCATTTGGAAATTCCCATCAATTGTCCCCACATGGATTTGTTTCTCTGCCTCACCAGGGTACAGCAGAGGAACTGGTTGTGGTGGTTGAGCTGTGCTTGGGGCTCTCTGGGTTGTTTCTAATAGTATCATACAGCAGATTTCTTGCCCGTTTTTATTTACCAAAAAATTAAAAAAACCAAAATCCTGATTCCCTGAACATCATTGAAACACGAAGGATTTTCTCCGCTGAAGTACTGAGTGAGCTCCCACGGTACTCTGGCTGGTGCCTGGCTTAGCCATCTATCACCTTCACCAAAGCCACTCTGATCCCTGTGGCTTTTGTATCCCAGGAGCTTTGTCCCTGTGTCACCTCACACAACCCTGTCACCTCCCAGCACAATATGTCCCCAGCAGCAGAATGTGCCAGGGGCTGTGTGGGGGAGTGGGGTGGAGGTGTGAGGACTAGGGTGCCCTGTGCTGGGCTGGGCCAGCCTGGCAGGGGCTGACAGCTGCTGAATTGCTGGAAAAGAAGGAAATTGGGGGTGTTTAGTGTCTCTCAGAGCCAATTCCTCGTGTTTAGGTGTCCCATATGCCTCTCTGCCAGTGTCGATAGTATTGTGTGTGCTCCTGTAATTTGCATTTGGGAAAAGAGATTTCCCTCCCATGTTAAACTCCCTGTTTTCCTGGAACAACACAGAAATCCTGGGGCTGCCCTTCCCTCTGCCCTGATGAACTCTAGCAGGGGCATCCCTGGGGTGCAGAGCCCTTCTGGCACCCCTCTTCCCACCTTTATCCTGCTGTGAATAATGTATCATCCTGCTCGTAGGGCCAGAGGAGGCAGGGAACAGTGGCAGGTACAGCGCTCCATGCCTAGCCCATTCAACAGTGGAATTACACATGCCCCCCATGCCATGGAGAACCAGTGGCTCCCAGCGCAGGGGGCATCCCCTGCTGCCAGAAAATTTCCCAATGGACCTACTTCTTGTCATCTGTGCTTTTTCCAAACGCCTCCCATCCATTTTCCCAATGCTTCCAGTAAGCTTAGGCATGTTTCCCACACCCAGAGCTGAGTTTCATGCTCTTAGTGCCCTTCCAGCCTTGGTGCTGGGGCTGGCTGAAGCAGGACAGTGCAACGCTTCTCCTTGGGCTGGGTGAGCCCAAGGATATGCTGGCAGTGCTCCAGGCAATGGCGTTTATTTCCACACAAGAAAAATGATGAAAACCAAATATTTATATCTCAGGAAGGGATTTTTAAACCTTTTGCATGGAATTGTGCCTGCTATTCCCTCCTCCATCATCTCAGACAGGCAGCAATAACACATGAAACAGAGTTTTCTTTATGTGCTGGGTTTTTTTCTGCCTCAGGCTCCACCCTGGTCGCAGAAGAGATCCCTTCTTCAGCCCTGCTGGCTTCCCCAGACCCTTCTCACATCCAAAGCACAGGCAGCTTGCCAGGTGCTCTCAGCCAGGCAAAGTCATGGGCTGTTGCAGGAGCATCACATGTGGCAGCCACAGGCACAGGAGAGGTGTTCGACACGAGAGCAGGAACTGTTAGAAGAGCACAAGGAAAGCTTCAACTTGCATAGCAGAGAGTCCTGGAATGGTTTGGGTTGAAAGGAACCTTAGAGACCATCTCACTCCACCTCTTGCCATGGGCAGGGACGCCTTCCACTAGACCAGGTTGCTGCAAGCTCTACCCAGCCTGGCCTTGGATACTTCCTGGGATGGGGCAGTCACAGTTTCTCTGGACAACCTGTGCCAGGGCCTCACCACTCTCACAGGGAAGAATTTCTTCCCAATATCCCACTTAATTCCGCCCTCTGGCAGTGGGAAGTCATTCCCCCTTGTCCTTGTCCATGCCCTTGCCCAAAGTCCTTCTCCAGCTCTCTTGGAGCCCCTTTAGGCAGAGGAAGGAGCTCTAAGGTCTCCTGAGAGCCTTATCTTCTCCAGGTGAACACCCCAAGTATCCCAGACTGTCTCCAGAGCAGAGGGGCTCCAGACCCCAAGGTTCACTCACAGGGTTTCATCCTGGCACTGGTACCTATGAAGGGGTGCCAGGCAGGGAACTTACCATGTCATTTTTAGCTGTTGTTTGGACGCCTATTTGCTCCAACATTTTCCCCTTGGACTGAACTAGACACCCCGCTCTTGCTGGGTCTGCTGGGAGGGAGACCAGCCCTTGGCCCCTCTGCAAACTCACAGCTCTCTGGAGCTTCACAGTCCTTCTGGGAAGCAGCTGTTTGGAACATGGGGAGTTCTATGGGGTCTCAGTAGCTGGGATGGGGGGAGAGAGCTGGGAAGTGGCCTCTGGGTTCTTGCCTCTGGCCTCTTTGGTTTGGCCAAAGCAAGCAGCCAAACCTCTGGGAGCACTGGGAGAAGGCAGCGTTGGTATGAGCCAGCATTGCCTGCTCTGCTCTGACCTCCCCTTGCAACCACGTCACACTCAAATATAAACAAGCTCAGGACTGAAAACTGTCCCCAGGCTGGAAGTATGTTGCATATTTCCTATAAATACCTCAGCTGCTGCCTGTTAGCCAGAGGCAGGCACAGCACCCTCATCCTCCCCACAGTCCCAGCACTGCAGGCAGGAAGGGGCTGCAGACAGGGGCTGGCCTCATAGGATGTGGTCTGGTGCAGGGAAAACACGTGCTGTGGCATTTCCCAACCTATTGCACCTAGTGGTCTGCCCCACTCCTAGCTTGTTCCCCCTTTGCTACGCGTCTGCTACAAAACTCTTCACATTTAGGACTTGTGGAAGGTGCTGAGGTGTGTGTGCCTGTACTGGTGCATCCACACAGCCTCCTGCTCCTTTGTCTGGGTTCACATGGATATAAAGCTCAGGAGGTTTGGGAAGCTCCTGGGAGGTGGTTATGGGCTGGGCACTGAGATGAGCATCACAGTTAGTAAACCTGGTATTGCCAGGTTCTGCTGTCTCAATTCAAGGGGCAAGCAAAAGCAGATAATTAAAGTAATTCCTCTGATAAGGCAATTGAAGGACCACCTAAGGCAAATATTTGGAGATTCACGAGGGCCTCACTATGTTTTGGGGGAAGGAGGAAGGCACCCAAGGGCAGGTGCTGAATGTGTTTTGGTGCTATACTTTGTGTGAAGCCTCAGCTCCCCATTTTTGAAATCTTCAGGGCAGAACTTGGCAACTTTAAAAGGAAATGAGTGGGAGATGTGTTTTATAGCTTCAAACTAAAAGAGAGTAGGTTCAGGATTGGGTATTAGGGAGGAATTCTTCCCTGCATGGGTGGTTGCCCAGGGAAGCTGTGGCTGCCCCACTCCTGGAAGTGTCCAAGGATGGGGCTTGGAGTAGACTGGGATAGTGGAAGATGTCTCTGCCCATGGCAGGGATGGAATGAGATGGGCTTTATGGTCACTTCCAACCCAAACCCTTCTGGGATTCTATGATTTATCAGCCATCTTCTGAGTCACTGGTGACACTGATCCAGATATGGAAGGGCTGCAGGTAGAGAAAGGAAGACAGAGTTGGGGGTTGTTGATGTGGGGGGTGGGTGTCAGTGGAATCATGGCTGGGGGTGAACATCCCCATGGATGGGGAGAGCTGCTGAGGGCATTGACCCCTGTAAACTTTGCAAGGTAGTGAGTGACATTGGAGCTCTGGTCTCTGTGAGCCTAAGGAGCAGCGAGGGTCAGATATGGCAGGATGAGCCAGTTCACACTGCAGCTGTCTCCTTTGCTGACTCTGTTTCCTTCTTCTGGGCATTGGCTCATCTCATGGTGTCAGCATGAGGCAAGAAGGAAGCAGCACCACAGCAGAGCATTGTGTGTGTGCAAAGGAAGAGCCAGCCTGGTGCTCCTAGGAAGGCTCCTGGATAATCTGCATACGAGGATGGGGCCACAGGGGACCCAGGAGACATCTGCAACAATGAGCAATTGTCAGATAGAGCTTAAGTGTGCAAGTTTACATCCCACTGCCATGATTCACCTGTGCCAGCCCCTTACCTCCTTCATGGTCAAACGTTTCTTTCCCATGTCTAACCTTACCCCACCCTTGTTCAGTTTAACATCACCGTCCTCTGCTGGGACCCCAGAGGTGCAGGCAGCTCCAGGGGTGTCTCAGAAGATGCTTGGCTTTTTGGCCTGTCAGCACACATGGCTGGATCATGTCCCATTTGTCACCTACCAGAATCCCCCAGTCGTCTCCATTCATCCATTCATGCATTCATCCATCCATCCATGCACCATCTATGAAATCAGTGATGGTAGAATACGCTGAATCACTGTGGAATCAATGGATCCAGGATATGGAGGGCCTGCAAGTGGAGACGTGAGGACAACGTTGGGGGCCGTTGGTGGGAGTAAATGGCCCCATGGATGGAGAGAGATGTTGAGGATGTTTTTCCTCACAGACCTCTGGGGTCCCTGCAGACCTCCCTAGTCTGTGCTGGCACTAGGGATTGCCCTTGCCCAGATCCATGATCTTGCCTTTGGCCTGACTGAACCTCATGCACCCACTGCTCCAGCCTAACTCCCTCTGGATGCCCTCCCTTCTCTCCAGCCCATTGATGGCACCACTCAGCTCAGTCTCACCCTTTCTGTGGGTTCCCAGCCCTCCACACCAAGTAGGAAACAGTAGTTTCATCTGCCTCTGATTTGGATCTACCTGTCTCCTTGCAACATTGGCAGGTGCTGGAAGCACCAAGGGGGAGGATGCTGCTTATCCTACCTCTCTCTTTCCCTCTTGCATTTTTAATCCTGTTGGCATTGTATTGCTGCTCTCTGAGCTTCTGCTCGCCTTGGAGCAGCCCCACTGAGCTGTGTTCCACGGGGGTGCACAATTGCTGTAACACCAACAGGGATGGATCGAACCAGGAGATAAAAATACCAAATGATCAATAATAGCACCGTGAACACAGCGATTTGTGTTTTTTTGTTGTTTGTTGGTTTGGTTTGTTTTTTTTAAAGAAAATCCCTATATTGACAACTCAGCCAAGTGGCTTCCTGTAAAGGCAGGAGGGATAATGGAGCTTGGCTCCCTGCCCACATACCAGGCTAGCAGTGGCTTCACCTGACTCCTCTGTCCATGAGGATCATGTGGTCTGTCCTGGGAGCCCTTCTGGATCTCCTGCCTGGGGTGATGTGGAAGGGCTGCTCTCCTCCCTGCTTACCATGCTAGTCCAGTTGTGGTGAGCAGCTGGAGGAGCTTGGTGCTGAAATAACCCCTGGGCTGCCCACCCCTGCCTGCTCCATGCCAGCACAGCCCTGGGCACAACTGCCAGCCCTGGCCCTGTGCCTGCTTCAGCCTGATCTGCTTTTTCCTCTCACTTACACATGTCCAGGAAACTGCGGCATTACAAGGATTTGAAAATGGCCTTGAGCTTTTTAAGCACTGCTCCCAAGCAGATATTTTTCCTAAATCAAGATTTGCAAAGGTATTTGGGCATTAGCCAGCATGGGGGATTTCCTAAAATGCTGGAGCAGCCAAACACCCTTTAAATCTGCCTGCATGCAGTGCAGGGTTGGGGCTGGAAATAGCTAGTTCACCAGGACTGTGACCATTTGGGGGTATTTTTTACATCACCAGTGTCAGCATGAAGGTTTTCCAAAGATTTTTCATCAATAGATCTCTTTGGAAAATCAGAGGCTGAGGCTGAGCCCTGAGGGATTTGGCTGTACTGCAGTATCTGGGTCCAGAGAAACTCATCACACCTCCAGCTCCTACCAGTGTTGCTCCATCCCTGTATCCTGACTAATCTGTGATGTGATGCTGGCAGTGCAGGTCTTGGCTCTGTTTTGGAAAGACATGGAGCAGTGCAGGAGGAAAGTCAATCCCTGTTACAGTGTTCTAGCATCCCACTCACTGGGGAAAAAAGCCACTGCTTGTGGTGACAGCAAGGTGGTTTTTTCCTCTAAGTTCCACTATCCCAAACACCCCTAGTGCCCAGCATTCACCCCCTGTTCCTAAAATGCAAGCTCCTTGCACAACCAGTGCTGCTCATCCAGCTCCAAGGACCAGGCACCAAACCCAGCCTAACCCAGCCTCCTCAGCACATCCCCTGAGGGAGTGCTCCAGAGCTGGAAGGCTGCTGGAGAGAGCTGAAACCTGAAAAAATAGGCAATAAATTGTTTTCAAAGTGCTTGGTGGCTTTCCCTGTGAAACTGCTATTCTCTCTAGAGCTCTGATCCTGGAGCTCCCATATCAGAACAATGCTTCAGCAGCATTGGGCAGGTGTAAGCCTTGGAGCAGGATTAGTTTATCATGAGCTGGGGAGGCACGTTTAAACTGCTGCTACACTGGAGGAGCTGGGAAAAAATACCATTCTTTGAGGAAAATGAATTTAGGAGTCTGAATCCAAGGAGTTGGTTAAGAGCACAGCCCTGATTTGGTCCCTTCCCTTGGGGAAGACTTGGAAAATACAGAGAGATCAAGAAGGAGCAACAGATATTATTAGTCATCCAGGAGGGAGGCGGCTGCAGGGGAAGAGGGTTTTTAGTGAAGTATTTTTAGATCTGGTAAAATGAACAGAAGGAGAGGAAAAAAGAGGGAAGAAGACCTTCAAGAGGCATGTAAATGCTCCCTGGAGCATCTTGGCCCAAGCTTCTCACTCCTGTGTTGAGTATTAGCTCAGGCAGAGATTTGCTCCAACAGAAAACAGAGATGTAAAAGCAATAAAAGCCAAAGCCTTAGAGAGTGTTTACGAGGAGCCTCTCTGGGCTGCAATGACAAAAGGCTACACTTGCTGAGACATTTTACCCTAATTCCCATCATTTTAATGGGAGGTGATTGCTGAAATAGAGTTTAAAAGCTGCTTGCAGAGCTTCTGGCAGGTGGGGGAAGATGCTGAATGTCTCTTGTCATGATCCAGACCACACATACCATCCTGGAAGCTGGCAGGAGAGTCATGGAGGCACAGGAGGGTGGAGAGCATTTCCAAGGTGGAGAAAATGGACTTGGAGTGAAGCACCCAAGTAGAGTCAGTACACCCAGGGAGAGAGGAGTGATCTGCACCTCTCCAGATCAGACCATCAGAGGATGATGAATGAAGGCCCTCAGAGGACAGTGTGAAGCAAGGAGCTGTCTCCCCTCTGGTTCCCCAGGGAAGCAGCCCTCACTTTGCCTTCTCTACCCCCTGTGGAAAAGGTCCCTTCCTACCGCAGTAGAAGCAGTGCCTGTGATGCCCTGAAGCTCTGCAGCAGCCCCATCAGTGCATCGCTCCTGAGTCCCTTGATCCCACCTGGAGAGGCTTGTTAGGGCCTCTGCAAGCACATCCCAAATTGGTGAGATAGGATGCAGCCCTGGAGAGGGTTGCTGAAGCCTGGAATGAAGCATCTGGGTTTGCACATCTGACTGGGGTACTCTGTGTGTATCCCCTGCTCTTCACGGGAGCACCTGGGAATAACGCGAGAGCACCGTGGGGCCAGGAATGCCTCTTCACCCTTGTGTCCTCACCCTTAGTGATGCAGTGAACTACAGCAAGGAACTCCCCGAGGAAGAGCATGATCCTCAGTGGATACCTGAAGTGGTGGGATTTGTCCCCATAGGCTGCACCAGCCTTTCTTGAGCCCTGGATTGGTTGGATGCTGCCATTCCTGCTCAGTGCTTCCAGCTTTCCTGGCCTCTCTGGAACTGAGGCTTCCCTGTGCTCTGAGGACCCTCTCAGAATTGCTTTTTAGTTAATTTCCAGATTTTCTCCTTGAGCTGCCTTGGCTCTGATTTCTGCCCCCTGGCTGAAGCTCCCGTCATGAACCCAGTTGGATTTGGAGCTCTCTGCCTTTGCCCCAAGTGCTTCCCGGTGTTGTCAAAACTCTGGGCTTTTCCACCTGGAGCATCTCAGCCATGAGGAACCACGCTGCAGCCATGGCCTCAAATACTTGGATGTCCCAGCTCTGCAGGAGACTCTGCATATCTTCCTCCTGAGCTGAGCACTTTGTTCAGGGAGGAGCTGGTCTGAAAGCTTGATTTGGAAAAATAAGGTTAATGATGATGAGCTGATTTTAATTTGTGGGATTGAGTAGGAATGCGGGGAGCACAAAGCCTGTGTGTGGGGGGTGGGCAGTCTGGCATGGCTGCAAGCAGGTTCCAGTGGCATTACAGCATGTCACCAGTAACTATGAAAAAATTGATGTATCCTGTTTATTATTTTAGAGGCTATTTTCCATGCAGGTGGCATTGTAGAGAAAGTCCCATCCATCCTGTGCATGTGGGATGGACTGGGTGTAGTCCAGATCCTCTTTGGTTTTGGCTATGCTCTTTGCATACCTGCCTTAAGGTTTCTTCATGCAAATGAGCCAATAATGCTTAATGACCAAGTGCTAATTGCAGCCCTGTGGCCTCTGGAAGCTGTGGCTTGTCTTCTTGGTGACTGTGGAGATGGTGCCGTGAAAATTTTTTCTGGACTGTACATGCAGGACATCCTGGAGCAGCAGGCAGCAGCAGTCATGGCACTGAATGATGCTAAACCCAGCTATGAGGGAATTAATTCCAGGATCCCTTTAAGCTAGGGGAAACACTAGGCTGGGGGGTCAGCTGCACAGCGAGGATCCAAGCTCTCACTTTTCATATTGAGAATGCGGCCGGGACTCACTTACTGAGGGGCTTCACTGGAGGGAGGGCACAAAACCTGGCCCCATGATGGCACCTATGACAGGAGCAGGTACCCCCAATAGGTACAGGTGCCTGCCTTGATTGCAGAGCATTGATCTGTGCTCATTCCTAGGCTCAGAGCAGCATCCAGACTCTGCTCCCAAGGGAATTTGGCTGCTGTTTAAAACCGTCTGGTCTTGCAAAATACATTTAGTCCAGCAAAAAAACTGTGAGCTGTGTGCTCCAAGGCAAGCAGTGCTGCCGAGCGGTGTTCCATCCATCTGTCCATCCCCGGGATCTCACTGGGGCTTTAAAAACCACCTGAGGAAAACACAACCTGGACTTTGCCCTAAAAGCTCCCCCGAGGCTGGGATGAACTAGGTGGTTTTGGAGCTGGGTGTTGGGAGAGTGCAGGTGTGGCAGCACTCTGTCCCCTCAGGGATGTGGGATTCTGTTGTCTCATTAAAAGAGACCAAGTCACCATCCCAGAGTAAGTGGCTGAACTGTGACTAGACTGCAGTAATCCCAAAGGATTAGTGTGTTGGATTAATATGTTCTTCGGGCTTTGAAGCGTCTCCTCCACAAGGAAGCCAAGGGCCTGGGCAGTGCTTTGGGGCTGCTTTTAGGGGATTCAATGAGTGACGGAACAATTGTTTAGGTTTCTTTTGTGTTTCCCATCAGAAAATGTTCCTTGAGTGCAAGGAGGAGCTGGGAAGAACCAAAATCCTCCTGCCTGTATGCTTTCCTGTCCCTTGGTGGGGTGCTTATGGTGGTCAGTGAGCCCTGCCTGCCTGTCTGTGGGACAGGCTCAGGCCAGGGGCTTGTTACCACACTGGTTTAATTGCTTTTGTTGTTGGAACTAAGATGCTAGCAGCTGAGTGAGCTCTGGAACAAGGGAACCCTGGGAGGTCCCAGACAGACCCACCGGTGTAGCTTCACCCCCAGGGCAGGAGAGGCAGGGTATGGAGCAAGGGGGCTGACAGGGAATGGATCAGGGGGCAGACGTAGGGGCAGAGAGTAAAAGAGAGATCTGGCAGTGGAGTAGAGGGTCAGTCGGTGAAGTAATTAGGGGATGGAGCAGGATGGTGGTGCTGGTACAAGGAATGAGGTATGGAATGGGACAGGAGGCCAGGGATGGGGCAGCAGATCTGGCAGTGGGGCAGGGTTTCGGGTGGGGGTCGTGCAGGGGATGAAGTGGGCATCTAGCAGTGGGGCAGGAAATGGAGCAGGGCAGCAGGGCTGGGGCGGCTGCGCCGAGGGGTACGGAGCTCCTCACCCACCCACCGTCCGGCCATCAACCCCCACTGCCCTCTGCCGCTGCCCCGCAGCGGGCGCGGGGGCCCGGCGGGTGTGGGCGGGCGGTTCTGCGGGAC
>VZTB01015971.1:29844-44919 GCA_013397245.1 Thryothorus ludovicianus
ACCTTCCAGCGCCGCCGCCCCGGGACTGCCGCCATGGGCGCCGCCGCCGCGCCTCGCTGAGCCCGCACCCAGCGCCCGGAGCCCCCGCCATGGAGCTGGGCAAGGTGGTAAGTGCGCGGCCACGGCCACCCCCCGGGGACCCCCGCGCCCCTCCCGGTCTCATCCCTGGATCAAGGTTCGCATTCAGGGAAACTCCTTCCCGGGGAGGTTCGTTACCCTCGGTACCGGCAGTTCCCAGAGGAACATTGCGGGGAGCGGGGACGGTTCGTGTGGCGGCGGGACCCGCCGGCGGGTGTGGGAGGCTCGTCTCGGTGGTGATGCGGAGCTCCCCGTGCGGCTACGCCCGTGTGAGTCGCCTTCTCCCAGTCCCCGGCTCAGCTGGGCTCAGGCTATGCCACGAGCGCCCGTGTCCCCACGAGCACTCCTGTCCCCGTGCATCCATGTTGCCATGTCCCCATGAGCACCTGTGTCCCTACATACCTGTATCTCCATGCACCTGTGTCCTCGTGCTCAGTGCTGCTGTCACAGCTCCTCCGGCCCGTAGAACCTAGCCCGTGATACCTGAGCTCCTTCGCCCAGGTAGAAGGAATGGAAACAAGTTTGAGGCGAGAAGTGGCTTTTTAGGGACTGTTCCTGCAGGAAGCATGTTCAACCCTTCGCTGCTTGCCTGGGAAGAGGGATTTAGCTTTTCTCGGTGCTCCTGCAGGTCCCTCAGATGCAGCATTGAGCCCACGTGGTCGTGGCTGCTCTTGGCACCATTGCAGGATCCAGACATGCTGGGGGAGATAGCGGGAAATCCCGCTAATCCTGCTCCCGAGAGTTGCTGCTCACCCCGAAGCATTGCAAGGAACGATTTCCACCAGCACTAGATCCGAGCTTATTTTGGGAATATCCTGCTAGGGCAATAAGCACCACCGTGTTCCTGCTGGGGTGATGCTTCCCAAGAAAGGTGGGTCCTGGATGGCAGCTGATCACAGAAATGCACATCTGGATGAGCTCCTTGATCTGCTCCCCAAATCCTCCATCCTCACTCATTTATCTCTGCGTGTTCCAAAAAATGCCAAATATTTGCATCTGCTGGGAAGCAGAAGACTCTGGTCAGCATGACTGGGGATGTTTCGGGAGTGTTTGAAGGTGGTGGACGACCTTCCTGGACTGCTGACCCTGTCAGACACATCCACACTCCCTCTCCAGACAGGAATCACCACTGCTGGAAGAGATTATCCTGGTGTAAAATCCCCGTTTAAAATTAAAAGCCCTGTCCGGCTGCAGCCAAGGCAGCTGGGCATGTGGGGCAGGACTGATGGAGTGCCCTGGGCAGTAATGAAGTGAGAAGAGTAAGGAGCAGATGTGCATGTTTTAATGGAGGGATAGGGATCCCCGGGGTCCCCGGTATTTCTGCCTCTCCTCGGATCCAGCCCTCTGTGATAGGCTCTGCTTGTGCTCTGGGGTGGGAAGTGCCAGGCAGCGGCAGCCTGGGCTCTGAGCTTTACAGTGTCAGATTCCCTCAGGTGGTCCCTGTGAGGTCTGGATTTTGTAGCCTTGCTTTTTGCCAGCTGTTCTCCCCAAAATTGCTTCTTTCCATTCTTTTTTCCCCCTTAAGATTTATCTGTGTGTTGGAAAAGTCCACATTCCTTAAACTGGATTTAAAAATTCGATGTCCAAGTTGTTTATGGCTGAAGGAATCCAGTTGCCCAGCACTCCAGGTGCTGGTTCCTTGTGGTTGGCAGTGATGTGTTTACTGTTGTGAACTCTCATTTCTGGGAGCCAAACCCTCCCTGGGGTCATTCCAGCTCTCTCCTGCTGGCATCGAGTGTCTCACTGGAGCCCTTGGGACCACCACAGATTGGTTGGCTGGTTGTCTTCCTTCTTTCCTTTGCCTCTTAGTTTGAATGGCTAAGGACAGCAGCCTCACTTGGAATGGAGAATGTAAACTCCCTTTCTCCCAATCGTTATAAATTTGGAATTAAGGGGCTCTCAGGCGAAGATATGAGAATAGGAATAACAGTTCTTTACTAGTGTGTATAACAAGGTAAACAAAATAACAACTATGGCAATAACAACTAAGAGAACCAGGGACTTAATCACAGTTCTTCTTGGCCGCAGGCACTTTCCTTGTTGGCGTGGTTACCGTCACAGCTGGCAGGAGTGAGCAAAAGTCCCGGGGTGCTGGACGAGATGTATCGGAAGTTCCGTGGCAGTAGCTTGAGCTGCTGAAACCTCCTGGCAAGGCAGGTGGTGCAGGCTATGGCGTGGAGAAACCTGGAGCTAAAGGAACAGCGGGCGCAGGGACCGCGGTGGGGCGGCTCCTAGCAGGGTGGGAAGAGACAAGGGTCCGAATTCCCAGGGTACATGAACAAATGGTGGTAGATCCCTCAGAGCTGAGCTCTAGCCGTGCTGGTGAATTCTCTCTGCAGTAGCTACAGACAGTCTCTTCTGACGCCCAAAAAGCGAGAGGGTGGCTGGCCCAGCCCTGTCCTTTACCTGCCTCAAAATCCTGCCGTTTCTCTGTCTCTCAGAGAGAAAAACTCTCCAGATAAGAGAACATGCAACCAGATGCCCTCCTTCTCCTTGGACTTGGTCACCTCTTTGTTTTCTCAAGTACCCACAAGTGCCTGTTAGTATCCAGTAATTAGTTTCCTTGCAACTTCTGAGAAAAAATTCCATAAGAAAGAAATCCAACCCCCAACAGCCTCGAAGGAAGGTGGAGGAGCAATTGGACCATGCTGTCTTATCCTACCCCATCTCTCCTAATGGTGTGGAGCTTGGGATTTTCGCTGGAGGCTCTGGAAGAGCCAACGGTGAGTCAAGTCCTTGCACACACAGCATCCTCCTGTGGATCCCAACCTCTGCTACCCTCAGGAGGAGCTAGGAGCTGGTGGAGTGGGCTGTCCAGACACATTCCAAATGGACATAATGGACATCCTACAACTTTTTGATTTTCCTACTGCGATAACAGCACTACAGCTCTCAAGCCAAAGGTGTGCTAGGTGTTGGGCATCACCTTCCAGCCTCACATGTCACCTTGTGTTTGGAGACCTCTGAACATCACACCGCCACTCCATTTTGTGGCCCAGGTGTTTTTTTCCCTGGAAACCCCACCTGTGCTGGAAGAGCTCCGTAAACACTCTCTCAATTGGGCATTGCTGAATGCTGGAGAGGCTGGTGGTGTCATGGATCTGAAGTCATCATCCTCCTGGCCTCAGGAGAGCTGACCTGGAGGCAGCAATGCCAGAGCACGGTCTCTGCCAAGAAGATCATCATGGTGATGGCCATTGGATTCCAGCATGGCTCATGGAGCCTGTTGCCATCTTCCCAATGACTCTGTTTTGGGGTGTTCCATGTGCAGACTGTGGGACCCCAAACACCTACACTGGTATCATTTGGGGTTCAGGACTGTCTCTGGAGGCCTTGGTCCTTCCCCTGCTGGCATCTGGGCTGGTGGCGGAGGAGGGACGTCTGAAACCACCACCAGTGGGAGTGACCTTGATAGATCCAGTGATATTTTGGGGACTCTGTCACTGGAATATGTTACTGGTTTGGGAAAAAATGTTGTTTTTATGACCCAGGTGGTGGGAAATCTGAGACTTGTGTCATTTTGGGAACTGTTCTCATCTGGAGGGAGCAGGAGGTGAGAAGAGCAGCAGCATCTTTTGGGGTATGTTCACACAGCCTGGACAAGAAACTTCATCCCCAGAGCAGCTCCAGGATGTAGCCAGCCAGGAGAGGAGCACTTGCTTTCCAAACTCAATGGATTCAGCAGCAGATGCAGCCAGATAGCCTGCATTAAGTGGTGTGAAGGTGTTTTTCACATCTCCCAACTCTCTGCTGCCAAGGGGCCCATGGAACTGAGCGGAAAGACTGGTTGAGCATCCTCCTGTCCAATATGTAGAAATATATTCCTGGGTTTTACATCCCATGTGGCTCACCAGGCTTGCCAGCATTTGCTTTCCTGCCTTCCTGCCTCCCTTTCCCTCTGGCTGCTGGCAGGCACAAAGCCAGCCTTGTTTCCTGCTCCTGCTGCTGCTGTCAGGCCACGGGTGCCCAGCATGGGGGGACCACAGCTACCCCCCAACTGTTCCCAGGAATTCTTGCCTCAGCGGAGCAGTGACAGCCCCAGGTGTTATCCAGGTGGTTTTGTTCTAGGATTTTACTGGACAAAGACGTTCCCTGAGTCCCATCGAGGTTGAGATTTGACGTTAGCTGCTGGAGGTGGGTGATACTTAAAGAGAGATGTTCCCTTGGAAGAGCTCGCCTGCCTCCCATGTCCTGCACACCTCCAGGGCCTGAGCCAAGCTTTGCTTTACTGGGATTTGCATTTTAATTAAGCCCATGTATTTTTCTTCCAGGCTCATTGTAGTCGTCTTCCTGCTCACTCCCTTCTCTAAAGTTCCTGCATCTGCAGGGCTTGTGAGCAGTTTTCCGGAGGTACATCCATCCCAGCTCTCCATTTATAGAAAGGAATTAAGGAGAAATGAGGGAGCATTACTAAGAGGATTTGCACTGCGACTTACTCAGTTTCTCCAAATAATTTGCAGTAGCTGTGGATTCTTTAATCAACACTCATTTCCTTTTGGAAATGAAAGAAATGGGAAGACGTGCTGCTCCTGAGCCAAGCTTGGCTCTTTGCCTCCAAATGGGAAGTTTTGCATTCTGAGAGTGAGAGCGTAATTGGGGGAGAACTGGTGGGGAGCAAGGGTGTGTGTGGCAGAGGAAAGTGTGTCAGGGCTGGCAGAGGGAAGTGTGTCAGGGCTCAGGAAGCCTCTGTCATCCTGACCCTCTTCCTCCATGCAGTTTTGGGCTCCTCTGTCTGGAGCCTGCAGACACATGCCCGGAGAGGTGACATGAGACCTTGTCCATGGGTCACCCCAGCGTGAAGCTGTTGCTGTCTCTGCCCTGCTGTGAGATCTCCTTGTGAGAAGGGCTGGGCTGGATTAGGGGTTGGGAATCCCATGGGACATAGCTATGGTGGTCTGTCAGGCCATGGGCAGTAGACCTTCTACAGGTTTCTAGGAATCCCCTTGGTGTTGCAGAGGGAGGAAAAGGCTATTGGAAAGATCCCATTGCTCAGGGATGGATAGTCCCAGACTGCTCCTCTCTCAAATAGCCTGTGCTTTTCCATGCGCACGCCAGTGGCATTTCCTCACCCTGTTCAAGTGGCACTTGGAAACCTTACAGTGCTTTCAGCATTCCCAGCCCCAGTGTCCTTCCCAGCCCTTGCGGCACCCAGGGAGCCACTCCCCAGCCTGGCAGATCCCCGTTCCCAGCCCTCCCCCACTGAGCCCAGTCCTTCATTCTGTACCTGTGGCTCTGCCAGGGTGGCCAGATTGGCAGTGTCACCCTCACAAATCTCCTTATGCAATGGACCCCTCTGGACTGTCCTTCCGCTTCCCACCTGGCACAAGAGGAAACTCCAGAGTTTCCTGTCCTAGCAGCAGGGTGGGATAGGGAGCTGCCCCATGTCCCCAGTGTCCCCTGTTCTGGTCACAAAACCAGAGTGTGGCTGGCAGTGCTGCCCAGATGTGTCTTCGTGATCAGAAGTCACCCTCATAGGTTGGAAGGTCATAATTAAATTAAAATTCCATCAACTGCAAGTATGGGATGGTAGTGGGGATCAGCATCTCTGAACAGGGTGGAAGACCCTCTGTGAGAAAGGAGTCTGGGCTTACTTTCCATGCAGCCCCTAATTTCTCTCGGTTCTGACCCAGTTTTGCAGTTAAATCACCCTCGCTAACCCTGCTGGTCCCCCAGAAGTGATGATTTCAGCCTTGTGCTCCTGCTGCTGCTCCATGCTCCCCCCAGTTTGCTGCCAGAGACGCTGAAATGGTAATTTCGGCATGTCCCAAGTGGCTCCCGGGATGGGACCCCTGCCCTGCACTCCTGGGGATACAGTGTGAAAGTGAGGTGACCACAAGTACACCCAGAAAGTGAGATCCTGCTCTTCCTTGGAAATCTTTCTGTCTTCCAGACACATGTATGTGCTTCAAATGGAGTTGGGGAACTTTGGGGATTGAAGCTCCAGGTGGTCCCTGCCTGGAGCCACGGCCTGCCAGCTCTTGTCACAGAATCACAGAATTTCTAGGTTGGAAGAGACCTCCAAGATCATCAAGTCCAACCCATGTTCCAACACCCCAACTAGATCATGGCACTAAGTGCCACATCCAGTCTTTCTTTAAACACATCGAGGGATGGTGACTCCACCACCTCCTTGGGTAGATGATTCCAGTGTCTGACCACTCTTTCTGTGAAAAACTTCCTCCTTAATTCTAGCCTGTATCTCCCTTGGCACAGCTTGAGACTGTGTCCTCTTGTTCTGTCTGTTGTTGCCCGGAGAAAGAGACGGACCCCCAGCTCACCACAGCCACCCTTCAGGAAGTTGAAGAGAGTGATAAGGTCACCTCTGAGTCTCCTCTTCTCCAGGCTGAACAACCCCAGCTCCCTCAGTTGTTCTTCATGTGGCTTGTGCTCCAAGCCCCTCACCAGCCTCGTCGCTCTCCTCTGGACACGCTCAAGCATCTCAATGTCCCTCCTAAACTGAGGGGCCCAGAACTGGACGCAATACTCAAGGTGTGGCCTCACCAGTGCCAAGTACAGGGGAAGAATGACCTCTCTACTCCTGCTGGCCACACTATTCCTGATACTGGCCAGGATGCCACTGGCCTTCTTGGCCACCTGGGCACACTGCTGGCTCATGTTCAGCCGATTGTCAACCAGCACCCCCAGGTCCCTTTCCACCTGAGCACTGTCCAGCCACACCGTCCCTAGCTTATAACGTTGCAGGGGGTTATTGTGGCCAAAGTGCAGGACTCTGCACTTGGACTTATTGAACTTCATCCCATTGGATTCTGCCCATCCCTCCAACCGTTCCAAGTCCCTCTGCAAAGCCCTCTGTCCCTCTAACAGATCCACACACGCTCCCAGCTTAGTGTCATCTGCAGATTTGCTAATGAAAGACTCTAAACCCTCATCCATGTCATCAATAAAAATATTAAACAGAACTGGCTCCAGCACAGACCCCTGAGGTACACCACTGGCGACTGGCTGCCAGCTGGATGCAGCACCATTCACCACCACTCTCTGGGTCCGGTCATGCAGCCAATTCCTAACCCAGCAAAGAGTGTTCCTCACCAAGCCACGGCCTGCCAGCTTGTCTAGGAGTATGCTGTGGGGGACAGTGTCGAAGGCCTTGCTGAGATCCAAATAAACAACATCTACAGCCTTCCCTGCATCCACCAGGCAGGTTACCTGGTCATAAAAGGTGACCAGGTTGGTCAAAAATGACCTACCCCTCCTAAACCCATGCTGACTGTGTCTGTTACCCTGGCCATCCTGTAAATTCTGTGTGATGGCACTTAATATAAACTGTTCCATTATTTTACCAGGTACTGAGGTCAGACTGACAGGTCTATAATTACCAGGATCCTCCTTTGCACCCTTTTTATGAATGGGTATCACATTGGCCAGCTTTCAGTCATCCGGAACCTCACCAGTGANTGTTCCATTATTTTACCAGGTACTGAGGTCAGACTGACAGGTCTATAATTACCAGGATCCTCCTTTGCACCCTTTTTATGAATGGGTATCACATTGGCCAGCTTTCAGTCATCCGGAACCTCACCAGTGAAACAGGACTCTTGGTAAATGATGGAGAGTGGCTTTGCAAGCTCATTTGCCAGCTCTCTCATTACCCTGGGGTGGATCCCGTCTGGTCCCATAGATTTGTAAACATCCAAGCATTTCAGTAGTTCTTTGACTGCCTCCTCTTGGATAATGTGTCGCCATTCTAAGTTCAAACTGAGCTTTGGCTTCCCTAATTTTTTTTCTGCATGCTCTAGCAGCCTTCTTGAATACTTCCTTAGAGATCTGACCCTCCTTCCAATGCTGATACATCCTCTTTTTATTCCTAAGTTCCTCCAAAACTTCACCCTCTCTCTGGGAGGTCACTATGGCTTCCTTGGTTGGAAAAAAGGATCTTTGCTTTGCTGAGAAAAGCTGACGTGAAAGAGCAGTTAAACTGGGAGCTCCATTTCTAGCTTTCCCAGTAATGCAGCATGGCTTTCCTCCGGAGATCACCCCTGTTCCAGTTGTTCAAGGACTGTGGGAGCAGCTTCGGGAGAGTGGTGCCTATGTCCCGCCTCTGGCTATGAGCTTCTGCTCCCCAGCTCTTTGCATTTGACTTGTTCCTTATAGTCCAGGGCTCCATTCTTAGGTGGAATGTACATTTAAATGCTGTTCCTGGCACTCCTCACTGTGTCAACTGGTTCATCACAACTGTCCTGACAGTCTTGGGGACTTTGAGCTGTAGACTGGGATTTTCGATGAAGACAAGCTGCCCCTGGAGCTGGATCCATGGCATATGTCACAGATGGTTGTTAAAATGCAGACATCCTGCTCCAAACTTCTAGGACATGGGCATCCCTCTCCAGACTGGCAGGGCATCTTCCCAAGCATTTTTTTAATGCTGAATTTAATTTTATGGTTTTCCTGACAAAGGGCTGTGGCTGCTGGGACAGGCAGAGCTGCAGAGGTGACTCCCACTCTTGTCCTCATGTGCTGGGAGCCTGCTGCCTCCATCCAGCCTTTCAGGAAGGGATGGATAGGTCTCTCTATTGCTGATGGTCCTTTCAGCTCTCCTTTAAAATCCAAGCTGACATGCAGGTTCTGCTCTACAGGGGTGCCTGGGATGAGTGTCTTGCAAGTCGCAATTCATGTCCCCTGACACCTCAATATTAGCCTCCTGCATCTTTCTGATGACCTGCCATGTCACCACCCAGAGCCAGTAAGGGATGGGGCTGCAAAGACCATAGAGCAGTGGCATCTCTGCAGCAGAACTGGCTCATGCTGGGACATCAGACACAGTTTGAGCTAAGGGGGTGCTTGGCTCTGGGCTGAGAGTGGAGCTGTGGGTGAGTCTCATCTGTCTCAGGCCATCATCACTCCTGCTCCAGCTAGCACATTGTTTGGTGGCAGAGGGACTTCCTGGGGGATTTGAGGTGTACTCCACCACATTTGGGACTCCTGTGGGTCCCTCCAGCCCTTCTCAGCACAGACTCAGGGTCAGTAGAGGTGAAGCCATGTGGCGCCACCTCAGAGAGGGCCAGGAAGCAGGGTTGCAGCAAGGATTGTAGAGAGAAAGGCATTGAAATTAATCTCATGGCTTTAATTGGTTTATATCAGTAATGAGGTACTTCTGGCAGTGCTGAGCCAGACGATTCCTTCCCTTGGCAATGGGATGTTCACCAAGCAGGTGCCAAGGAAGCACTTGGCGATGTGGGACCTTGGGGAGAGGATGACCTTGAGTTGGCATGGTTGTGTCCCCATGAACAGAAATGGCGTAGAGTTAAAAATCCTGCCTGGAAAATGCTTCCAGTGGCTGCCACTGCCTTCCATAGGATAAATGGTGGCTGGCTTTGCCCAGGCTCCTCAGTGTGGACTCCCCAAGGTCCTCAACACTTGCATGGCAAGTCCTGCCTGTGGGTTCCACTCCTGTCCCTGTAATCCATGGAGCAGCCAGGACCTTGCCAGGCAGCTCTGGCAGTGGTCTTGCCATCCCACTGCCCAGTTTTTGGTGCCTCTCAAATTGTCCTCCCCATTCAGCACCTCCAAAAGTAGGATAGGAGCTGCCAGCTGTTGCCCACAGTCCAAGGGCGGGGGAGGGATTTGCCTTCCCTCTGCCTGTCCCACCACTCTGAGGGCAGGAGAGGGTTCTTTGTGGGCTCTGCTTCAATTGCTTTGTTATTATTAATTGCTGAGTAAATGAGTCCTGGCAGCAGCTGAACCTGGTGAATGCCAACTGCATCCCATAAAGGCATCTGGGAAAGGTCAGCATCCAGCTGGCACAAACAGGGATTGGGGACCTGGATGGGACCCAGCCACTGCAGAGCTCGAGGGTCTCAGTGAGCAGGAGAGACACTGTGAGGGACCCTCAACCCTTACCATCTCACCCCCCTATCACTTCTCTCTTGCAGACTGTCAGCATCAATAAGGCCATTAATGCACAGGAAGTGGCTGTCAAGGAGAAGCACGCCAGGAATATCCTTCTCAAAAGCTGGCCATGGGACAAGGAGTGTGGGTCTGGGGCTGGAGCTACCTGGAAAAGGGGCAGCATCAAGAGGATGTGTGAGGAGAGGTGCCCAGGGTGCTGGGGAGACTGGAGACTATTAACAACATTGAATATTTTTCCAGCATGGCATGAGGCCCCTGCTGCTGCTGCTGTCACAGCCTTTGAATGTTGGTAGGTGCCCAGGCTGTGCTGGCCAGCACTGCCATCCTAGGAGAAGGCAGGAGGGGAAGGTGCTCACCGCTGGTTGGGACACTGCCACCAAAAGTGAATCCCCAGCATCCCAGCAAGGCACCTGAGGAGGCTCAGCAGAGGAACAGCCCCAGCCTTGCATGTGCCATGGTGCTCTCAGAGCAGGGCTGGTGGGGAGAGGATGGTTTGTGCTACTCTGGAGACAGCATGTGCCTGGGCTGGGCAGCATTAGCTCCCTGTGGTGGCCTGGCCCCCAGGGCTCTGTTGATGCAGCTGGGTGCAGGGGGTGGCCATTCTCCATCAGCAAAGGGCAGAGGGATGCTTCCTTGACCACTGGCACCGTGCATCCTGGGCACGCACCATGAGAAGGGAGCACAGACCTTCTGGTCAGTGGTGAACCGGCTGCCACTGTCCGGCAATGCTGTGCTCTGCTGGAAGTTCTGTCATGTCTTCCACAAGCTCCTCCGGGATGGACATGCCAATGTGAGTGCCCAAAACTCAGCTTGGCACCAAATCCTTTCCCTGCAGAGCTCCACCGGGTGATGGGAGATGTTGGAGGGTCAGTGTCTTTCTGGGGCTTCAGTCCTGGGGTAGGGACTGCAGTCCTCCCAGGGTGTCATTGGCCTCCTAGGGGTCAGTTCTGAGTAGGGCCTGGAGCTGGAGTGCTCCTCGAGGGTTGGTGCCCTCCTGGGGGGTCAGTTCTATGGGGACATCAGTGCTGTAGCTCTCCCAAAGGGCCAGTGCCCTTCTGCAGGTCAATCCTGGGTGCCAGAGCCCTCCTGGTGCTGCCCTGCCCAAAACCCCATATGCCTCAAACCCCAGTGTCATTGGCAGTGCCAGTGGAAACTGCTCAGCACTTGGCAATGGTTTTGGTGCAGGAGCCATCAGCAAGGATCCTCCTTGGGGAAGCAGAGGCACCCAGGGCTGGCGGTGGCAATAAAGAGTTGGGAGTGCATCAAGACCTCTCATTTGTCACCCAGTTCCTGGTTTCAAGTATGGAGCACTGTGTCCTGGTGCTGTGCCTACCAGTTGTCACCATTATTCCTCCAGGTCCTGAAAGACTCTGTGCGATACAAGAATGAACTGAGTGACATGAGCAGGATGTGGGTAAGTGACCAACCCTGTCAACCATGGAGGGGAGACCCTGGAGGTGCCTTGGCCAGGCTGAGGGGGTGTAGGCTTGGGGGGTTCCCTCTCCCAGGAAACGGAGCACAGCCATGACTGACCTGTGACTGTCATCGCCTACCTGGGCAGGGTTTTAGTTGCATTCTGTGTTCCCTTCCACCAAAATCAAATGCCTCCTTCCTATTTTATGGCAAAAGCCAGTAAAAACTTGGCTCTGACAATCAAATGAAGCCTTGAAACATGCAGAGAAGGTGATGAGAAGGTCTGACCAAATCCCTTCAGCCAGCCTGCATCCAGGTGCCAACAAGGAGGGTTTGGCTGTGGTTTTGGGGAGATAAGGGAGGGGTAAATCATTCTGCAGCAGAAAAAGGCTTTTCCACAGCCTGCCCTGGATCTCAACAGCTTTTCGGGGTCCCAATAGGGCCACCTGAGCGAGGGCTATGGTCAGCTCTGCAGCATCTACCTCAAACTGCTGAGAACCAAGATGGAATTTCACACCAAGGTAAGCCACCTCTGTCCCTGCCCCCAAGGCAGTAGCAAGGGGTGGGCATGGGTGATAGCAAGGGACCAGCATGGCCATTCTGCTGCCTCCATGAAATATTCCCAAAGCTGCCAGTGGCCATCAAAAGTTGGCTAAGGACCAATGCTTTGGGGATGGCAGAGTTCCTTGGGCTGGGCTGGGAGTTGATGGGCTACAAGTAGTAGGAGACACACACACCTTGTTCTCACCCAGCTATCCTAGATGAGAAAAGGGGGAAAAACTGCTGGAAATAGGTGTTTTCTGTGCCCATCACCCTGTTTTGGAAGTGTTATGTGACCTTTCCCAAAATGTCAGGGAAGGTACCTCCTGGGAGAGATACCACTCCATCCTGTCCAGCTCTCTGCTGGCACCCTATCTTCTCCCTGCTTGGCAGATTTCTCAGCCCAGGAAGAATCAGCTTTTCTTCCTGGGAAGAGAACAGATGCTGTGGATTAGAGATGTTGTGGTCACCCAGGGTTGAGACACCGTGCTACCCTCCTTTTCCACCGCGTCACTCTCCTGGCTCATCCAGGAGCTGACTTGGAGGCTGCAGGATCACAGTTCTGAGGCTCCCGGAGCTGTGGTCAGACCCTCTGGAACCTTTCCTGACTCCTGTTTTCCCCATAGAATCCCCGATTCCCTGGAAATCTGCAGATGTCCGACCGGCAGCTTGATGAGGCTGGGGAGAACGACGTCAATAATTTGTGAGTGCGGAGCAGGGGAAGATTGGGGAGGGAGTGGGTGCAGGTGGATGGCATGATATGCCCAACCCCACTGGCAGCATGACCAAGCAGGGACAGGACCGTTCTTCATGGTTGGCCTCGGGAACAGTACCCAACCATCCTCAACCCTGTTTCCTAGTTTTCAGCTGACGGTGGAGATGTTTGACTACCTGGAGTGTGAGCTGAACCTCTTCCAGACAGGTAAAGCCCTGTATTACTCTGAGACACGGTGGAGTAAGAGATTTGCTGGAGTCCAGCCCCTTTGTGGAGCTGATCTGAATTGGATGAGGCTCTGACAGGGGATGTTGGCTGAGGGCACCACAGCTCAGCTCTTCTATGGGCACTTCACCTGAATTATGATTCAACAAGGCAAAGTGGAAGGTGCTGCATGTGGGTCAGGGTGACCCCTGATATCAATCCAGGCTGGAGGATGAAGGGACGGAGAGCAGCCCTGCTGGGAAGGACTCAGAAATGCTGGAGGATGAGGAGTTCAACATGTCCCAGCCATGTGTGCTCCAAAACCCCCTGTGCCCTGGGCTAATGCCCCAGCTTGGGCAGCAGGTGAGGGGGCAATTCTTCCCCTCTGACCCACTTAGGTAAGAGCCTAACTGCAGAGCTGCTTCCAGCCCTGATGTCCCAGCTCAGGAAGGACATGGGGTTAGTGCAGCAAGTCCAGAGGAGGCCACAGAGATGCTCTGAGGTCTGGAGCCCCTCTGCTCTGGAGGCAGGCTGGGATACCTTGGGGTATTCTTCTGGAGAAGAAAAGGCTCTAGGGAGATCTTAGGGCCCCTTCTTCTGCCTAAAGGAGAGCTGGAGAAGGACTTTGGGTAAGGGATGGAGTGACAGGACAAAGGGGAATGGCTTCCCACTGACAGAGGGTGGAATTAGTTGGGATATTGGGAAGAAATTCTTGGCTCTTAAGGTTGGTGAGGCCCTTGCACAAGTTGTCCAGAGAAGCTGTGTCTGCCCCATCCCTGGAAGAGTTCAAGGCCACGTTGGATAGAGCTTGGAGCACCCTGGTCTAGTGGAAGGTGTTGGAATGAGATGGTCTTCAGCTGCTCCAAGCTGGTTTTGGAGCATCATCCCTCTAGGACACCCAGCATACTCCAGTGGCCAGTGGGACAACAGTAGCAGACAGAGCACAGAGGTCATGTTTCAGCACTTTCCAGGCTGGGGCTCAGTCCCGGTTGGAGGCCTATGGTGCAAGGCTGGAGTGTTCCCAGGCCTGGGTGGACATTTCCCCTCCCGCCAAGCCCACACACAGGTGCAGGGCAGCAGGCCGTGTTTCTCAGGGGCCAGTGGGTATCTTACTCTAGATGACATCTGTGAATTTGGCAGACAGTGTGGCACCCTCTGATGTTGCCAGCGCTGCTGGATCTGATCCTGCACTCCTTCCCTGCAGTGTTCAGCTCCCTGGACATGTCGCGCTCAGTGTCGGTGACAGCAGCGGGGCAATGCCGTCTGGCCCCACTCATCCAGGTGATCCTGGACTGCAGCCACCTCTATGACTACACTGTTAAGCTGCTCTTCAAGCTCCACTCCTGTGAGTGTCCCCAGCACCACTGCCTTTGATGGGGGGGACACACACACACAAGGACGCGCTGGAGCCATCATCCTGCTCAGCCTAGGCTGTTCACCACCACCTCTTCCTCAGCCTCTTTTGGGGAGTGAAGGGAATCACTATGGCAAGGAGGTGGAAAAGCCATATTCTTCAGGATCTTGAATTGTGGCAGCCACCAGCCCACACTTCTCTCTGCCCTGGGAGTGTGGGGTATAAGGGTGTGGTCCCCTCCTGCAGCTGGACGCTGCCTGGCAGATTCCAACCTCCAGGGGAGGGTGGCCATCTCTGGGAGAGCTATCTCCACGTGGCTGTGCTGATCGGTTGTTCCCTGATCCATGACATTTCTCCTTGCTGCTTCTTCCAGGTCTGCCTGCAGATACACTGCAGGGCCACCGGGACCGCTTCCTGGAGCAGTTCCGAAAGTAAGTGTCCAGACTCAGAGCATGGATGTTCTGGAAGTGCTCCCAAGGCACTGAGATTAAAAATGAGTGAGCAGGGATGTGCTGTGCTCTCTGGTACATGATTATTTAGGGTAACCAAAACAAAAACTGGCCACCGAGAGCAAGGAGAGGATGTTGCGGTGCCAGGGAAGGGTGTCATGGTGCTGAGGGACAGCTTGATTCAAGGTCACAGACTGCAAGAAGCAGATAGCAGTGCTGGCTGTGCTCTGACACAGAGACCAACCTTGGGACAGGGATCAACAGTGCCAAGATCCTGACTGGGATGCTCAGGTGACTGGGGAGGTGGGAGCAAGGATTGGTGTGGCTGGGCACACCTCCCCAAAACTATAAGTCTTGGAGGGAGGTACCATGCTTCTGTGGAAAATGCTCCTGCAGGAACTAAAGATGAGGATGTTGGCTCCTGGCAGGAAGCCCCCCTGCTCCTGAAAATTTTG
>VZTB01015974.1:3033-13953 GCA_013397245.1 Thryothorus ludovicianus
AGGTTGAGGAAAACGCACCTCCACTTGCCCGTCTCTTACAGGGTCGGTTGGTGTAATCGATTAATAATTCACTGGTAATTAAAAAGGAAGGAAAGAAAAATAATCAGATGGGAACAGACTGGGGAGTTGTATGGCTGGTTATGCAAGCGAACCTGTAACGTGATATTGTATGAAGTATTATGCATGCCAATTTATTGTTTTTCTTTAATAACTGTTTTGCTTCCCCCTCCTACCCACTCCTAAAATGAATTTTTGGACTATCATTATTTCTAAAAGTTTGAATTTTTTTTTCCATATATCAAGGGGGAAATGACCTTATAAAACTGCCTTGGTGGAAAGTCAAGCTCAGATCGTGCGTTCTAGGGCAGAATCAGTTGCAATTGAACCAGCTCGGAGCACTCGGTGTCCCTGCAGGGAAGGCCAGGTCCTGGATCTGTTGGGGAATGTGCATGCGGACCTGTCTCCTGTGAAGGGAGGGCTATCTAATTCTTACTCTTTCCTACGCTTTTCATTATTATTGGAGCAATCTTTTTCTGGTTATGAGATCGATCAGCGAGATATGGTGGAGCTTCAGCTTTGATACAAAACCCGATAAAAAGGGTCAGAGGTGGATTATAACCTCAACACAATCTTGGGGTTTTCCTCCTCTTTTTTTTCTCTTTTTCTTTTCCTTTTTTATTTTTTTTTTTTCNATATATATATATATATATATATATATATATGCATATGCATATAGGTTCCTGAGAAAGCGCTAAATTGCCGAGATGCTGGTTTCGACACAAGCCCCATTTCTGGAAGCTGTTGTCTTTTGCAGCTTTTTTATTTTTCTAATTTTTTTTCTTTTATTATTTTCTTTTTTTCATCTGCTGCTGATCTCCCCCTGAAATCTTTGGACATATTCACCAGCCGTTTTCTTGGCATATCCGTCAAACACCCGAATTTGAGATGAAAACTTTTAAAGCCTGGTCCCCGAGCGGTGTAAGAAGGACCGGGAAGAGGCGAAGTTGGGGATGTCGGTGCCCCGGACGGGACTCGCCGGCCGCAGGGAAAGCGGCTGGGCTGGACTTCAACCTTTTCGTGCCAGAGGAGGTGACTTGGGGCGATGTTTCTTCCTCAGGGCGCAAGCACTTGATTTTGCTGCCGTTCACAGCCTGGCTGCCCCTGGAAGAGAGCGGCTAGACCGTTTTCCCCGACATATCCAGCTCCCCAGATCACCCAGTGTTACCTACTGGAGTAAAATCCTGTCTCACTACAGTCATATCAGAGTAGATTGTAATCCAACGAGAAATTAAACACGCCTGCCACTCTCCACATGCCTTTTCTTTGGAGTAACATATGAGATTATTATACTTCTGATTCTACTAAATATTCTTTCCTTGAAGTTAAGGAACTGGCAGGGCTAAATGATCAATCGGATTTTTAAAATGTGTTTTGACATTAGTATGTTTGTTTTTTAAAGATGTGCTGATTATATCAATAAACAGATTTTTTTCATACACTGTATTTGTAACTTATGATCATGGTAAAATATTAAAAGGAGCAAGACGTGAAATCATCTAAAAAAAAGTGCTTACTTATGCCTTATTCTGTACATGCAGAAAATGATTTGTGGTGGCTTATTAAAAGTATGTGCTGAAAGTAGGAACATATACACCTCAGGTTTCTTTACCTCGTAGCTTTTGTAATGTTACTTTTCCCTGTATCTGATGGCAAGAAATTCCTGCAGAATGCAGAGAAACATCTAGCACCAGATGCCAGTCCCTAAGGTATGTTCATTGACTATTCCAAAACAGATTAAATTCCCCAGACCCGAACACCCAAGCCCACTCCTCAAATCAGGACAGCAAATTCCTCAGTTTTCTTCCCTTTGTGTATTTTTTATTAAACAAATAAAAAGGTAAGAGTCACACTCTTTGTGCGGCTCCTGCAAACAGAAAGTTCTAAGAAAAATGTTGATTGACTGTAAAGCTCAAAGTACTTTTGCAAAGGCTGTTTATGACATATAGAGACATACGTTGCTGCCTTATAGATCAAAGCAACCTCAGAATAGCTTTAAAATAAATCCAGTTATACTACAGCTGTAATATTATTATGCAGCATAAATCCTTGTCTGTTGACATTTATTTAATGAATGTTGCTACAACAGCTTAGCTAGATGGCACTCCAGAGGCGAGGCAAAGGAGAACCTTGCCAGATTACTCACAAAGACAACTTGTGTTTATTGCACGCTAATAAAAATAATCAGTGAAAAGATTTTTTTTTTTTTAAGCAAAGCAAACTACAATCAAAATAGAAACTGAACTGTCCTTTTGAAATAAATTCCTAGTGTAGCTGTAGTAAGACGTTATTATTAATTACACTTTAAATGAAAATGATCGATATGCTGGAAAGCACCTTGTTAAATGGCTACTTTGCAAATGGTATATTGCTCACCGGTTTAAGATGGCCCATAACTTTTCTCGTAGGCACGAGTATAAAATATTCATGCAAATCAATACTTGATAAATCTCATAGGTGCGTACTGGCTCCACTGTTCAACAATATATTTGGATCGATTCTTTTTTTAATTTTTTTTTCCACTGCATTATCTTGGAATAATCTGTCTGTGGCCCCTGCCAATGTGCCCCGCGCTCACCATCGATCGGAGGAGACTCGCTCCAGACTCCAGTGGGCTCGCAGTGTTTAGTGCTGTCAGCCTCAAATTAGATCCAAGCAATATTCCTACATTTCCCCTCCTATTCCAGACGAATGTAACTTTACGNAACACAATCTTGGGGTTTTCCTCCTCTTTTTTTTCTCTTTTTCTTTTCCTTTTTTATTTTTTTTTTTTCCTTTCTTTAGATTTTTTTCCCCCCTCTGCTTTGGCCTGAAATATGGCTCTGTGCACCAGCCTGTGCAGTTGAAGTCAGGCCGTTGTAAGCCTCGAAACCACTCAAGAATTGCATATNTTTTTTCATCTGCTGCTGATCTCCCCCTGAAATCTTTGGACATATTCACCAGCCGTTTTCTTGGCATATCCGTCAAACACCCGAATTTGAGATGAAAACTTTTAAAGCCTGGTCCCCGAGCGGTGTAAGAAGGACCGGGAAGAGGCGAAGTTGGGGATGTCGGTGCCCCGGACGGGACTCGCCGGCCGCAGGGAAAGCGGCTGGGCTGGACTTCAACCTTTTCGTGCCAGAGGAGGTGACTTGGGGCGATGTTTCTTCCTCAGGGCGCAAGCACTTGATTTTGCTGCCGTTCGCAGCCTGTCTGCCCCTGGAAGAGAGCGGCTAGACCGTTTTCCCCGACATATCCAGCTCCCCAGATCACCCAGTGTTACCTACTGGAGTAAAATCCTGTCTCACTACAGTCATATCAGAGTAGATTGTAATCCAACGAGAAATTAAACACGCCTGCCACTCTCCACATGCCTTTTCTTTGGAGTAACATATGAGATTATTATACTTCTGATTCTACTAAATATTCTTTCCTTGAAGTTAAGGAACTGGCAGGGCTAAATGATCAATCGGATTTTTAAAATGTGTTTTGACATTAGTATGTTTGTTTTTTAAAGATGTGCTGATTATATCAATAAACAGATTTTTTTCATACACTGTATTTGTAACTTATGATCATGGTAAAATATTAAAAGGAGCAAGACGTGAAATCATCTAAAAAAAAGTGCTTACTTATGCCTTATTCTGTACATGCAGAAAATGATTTGTGGTGGCTTATTAAAAGTATGTGCTGAAAGTAGGAACATATACACCTCAGGTTTCTTTACCTCGTAGCTTTTGTAATGTTACTTTTCCCTGTATCTGATGGCAAGAAATTCCTGCAGAATGCAGAGAAACATCTAGCACCAGATGCCAGTCCCTAAGGTATGTTCATTGACTATTCCAAAACAGATTAAATTCCCCAGACCCGAACACCCAAGCCCACTCCTCAAACCAGGACAGCAAATTCCTCAGTTTTCTTCCCTTTGTGTATTTTTTATTAAACAAATAAAAAGGTAAGAGTCACACTCTTTGTGCGGCTCCTGCAAACAGAAAGTTCTAAGAAAAATGTTGATTGACTGTAAAGCTCAAAGTACTTTTGCAAAGGCTGTTTATGACATATAGAGACATACGTTGCTGCCTTATAGATCAAAGCAACCTAAGAATAGCTTTAAAATAAATCCAGTTATACTACAGCTGTAATATTATTATGCAGCATAAATCCTTGTCTGTTGACATTTATTTAATGAATGTTGCTACAACAGCTTAGCTAGATGGCACTCCAGAGGCGAAGCAAAGGAGAACCTTGCCAGATTACTCACAAAGACAACTTGTGTTTATTGGACGCTAATAAAAATAATCAGCGAAAAGATTTTTTTTTTTTTTTAAGCAAAGCAAACTACAATCAAAATAGAAACTGAACTGTCCTTTTGAAATAAATTCCTAGTGTAGCTGTAGTAAGACGTTATTATTAATTACACTTTAAATGAAAATGATCGATATGCTGGAAAGCACCTTGTTAAATGGCTACTTTGCAAATGGTATATTGCTCACCGGTTTAAGATGGCCCATAACTTTTCTCGTAGGCACGAGTATAAAATATTCATGCAAATCAATACTTGATAAATCTCATAGGTGCGTGCTGGCTCCACTGTTCAACAATATATTTGGATCGATTCTTTTTTTAATTTTTTTTTCCACTGCATTATCTTGGAATAATCTGTCTGTGGCCCCTGCCAATGTGCCCCGCGCTCATCATCGATCGGAGGAGACTCGCTCCAGACTCCAGTGGGCTCGCAGTGTTTAGTGCTGTCAGCCTCAAATTAGATCCAAGCAATATTCCTACATTTCCCCTCCTATTCCAGACGAATGTAACTTTACGGTGGATGTCTTAATGTTTCCTTTAACTATCCTGAGTTTCTCAACTCTGCTTACGATTTAATTTCTATGTAGTGAGATACATGAAAGTCTCTTCAAAAAAATATAAATGAAAACTTAAATGTGCACCTAAAATTTAAAGTATCTTTTCTTTTCTTTTCTTTTCTTTTCTTTTCTTTTCTTTTCTTTTCTTTTCTTTTCTTTTCTTTTCTTTTCTTTTCTTTTCTTTTCTTTTCTTTTCTTTTCTTTTCTTTTCTTTTCTTTTCTTTTCTTTTCTTTTCTTTTCTTTTCTTTTCCTCTTTAACAATTCCAGTCTACTAAACAGTTGGCTATTACTAGCTTTATTCGGAATTCCCCTCCAGATTTTACGCAGGTGTCAAGCACAGTGTTTAGAGGCAGATGATTTCAAAGAGGATTCTGAATTGACCTCAGAGGGAAACAAACTTTCGAAAAGGGATTCTCTGTCCCCGGGCACAGCACGGCTCGATCTGCCCGTGCCCCGACAGCTCTTGGGTCGGAGCAGTCCCCTGAGCGTGCCCAGCTCCCCGGAACAGCTTGTGGCTGTGTTACGCTTGTAGCTGCCCTCCTGGGGAACTCCTGGAGCGTTGCTTTCCCTCTAGTGATGCCGTTTTGTCTGGTCTCCCTCCCCCGCTCCCTTCCCGGGATGCCCGGCACAGGCAAGGGATGTCCGCGCTGCCCCGAACCTCTGCCTGCTCCAGGGGCGCGGCAGCGGGGCCCTGCCGGGGTGATGGGACACCTCGACAGCAACCGGCAATTCATGTCCGGTCCCTGAGGAACCGCTAAAGAGAGTTTTGTTTAGAGACCAGCAGCGCCAAAGTGCCCAAACCCGCCCAGTGATTTTAATGAGCTTTTCGGACAGCGCTTCTGTTCAAAATTCACTCGCCAGGGCTGTATCTCGGCAGAGCGTCGGAGATGGTTTAAAGGTGCCGCTGTGTCCGCAATCGCCAAGGTCTTACTTGCAAGAGGATGTGAAATCCAGGGAGGGACTTTTACTCTCAAGTACCTCGGGGGAAAAACCAAGCTCGATTCCGTAAACCAAGCAAAACCAGACTCTTTGACGTTTCTGTACCGTCTAATCAGATTTCATTTCCATCAGGTTTAGAGTAAGAGACTTTTTGTGCTCTGAGCTAAAATGGAAATATAGATATGTAGACGAGTGATTTCTGGTAAAAAGCTTTCCCAGGTGAAAGGTTTCCACTCTTCACGATGTTAGCTTCTACTGCAGGATTATATTGTTAAAAGGAAAAGGTTGGCTCTTCCTGCCCTGCCGCCGTGCGGTACCGGCTTCCGTGTCCTCACACGTCCCAGACAACGAAGTTCTTCACAAATAAAATGCAAACGAAGCTTGGGCTGAAAGAGTACCAGCGTCGGAAAATCTCTACCTATTGCAGGAAGAGCTGTCACTTGTGACCGACACCTTCGGGGCCCGGGAGGGACCCGCGGTGCTGAGGAGCGGCGCTGAGGGGGGGCAGCAGCGGAGGATCCACTCCCTGGCCTCTCTGACCCCAGATCCTCTTTGCTGGCTCTGATCCTCGCAGAACTCGGAGGCTACAGCCAAAGTCGCCTCTGGCCACGGCCTCTCCCACATGAATCTCTTCCCGGCGCTGTTCCACACGATCCGGGAACCATTCGCTGGAAAAAGCTCCTGAATTTTGGGACTCTCCCCACTCCGTCCCGTCGGACACTGTTAGCTCTGGGTTAAATGCGGGGCGGGGGCTCGGATTGTGTTGCTGGGGGTCTGCAGTGGGTCCGGGGAGTTCTGCTGCCTTCACCCGCGGCAGCCCCGTTCCCTCGTAGGAAAACTCCGCAGGTGACTGTTTGAGTTGTGCAGGACATGCTCGACCTGTTGGTCTTTACTTTCCCCTGAAGATAAGAGTGACCTAAAGGGCATGAGGAGCCCAGGAAGGACCTGGCTTGTAGAACTCACTGCAGGGGGATCCCGAACCCCTCCGCATCCTCTTGTGACCAGTGAATTGGTTCCAACTTGTCCCGGGGGCTGAAGAGGTCCAGCTCTGTAGCGTGCTCCCTCTGCACGAAATTTGTCGGGGGGAAAACAAAACAGAAAAAAACCCAAACAAAACCCAACCCAAACAAAACCAAAAACATCAGAACAAAACCCAAAAAATCCAGTTTTGAAAAGTGGCCAAATGGGGCTGGGTGTTACCGGACCGCATCTCCCAGGGCTGGGCTTGGACTGCTTGGGAAGTGGAGGGGGCTGCGGCGAAAAAAAGATTGGATTGTAAAACTTGTATTTCCTTCTTCACTTTCCTTCTTATTTGAGCTTTTACTTTTTCTTCCAAGAAAATGTCTTCTAGGAAAATACACTGACTCAAGGCATTTGCTTTTTAGGATGGATTGGTTTTGGTTTTCTTTTTTTATTTTTTTTGGATCTAGAAGGGAAATATTTTGCAGCAAGAACAGATGTGAGCACCTGGGATGTGCCTCACTCACAGACAGTCCGAAAGGAGTCAGAGACAGGAGAGCAAAGAGTAACCTGACCTGGCATCTAAGTCTCTCATGCTCCTAGTTTTACCATCTAAAATCAAATTTCTTAAATTATATCTTTTCATTTTGTAACTCTCTTACCTGGGTTCTTCCCTTGGCCCTTCCCTCGCTCTTTCTTAAATGGATATTTTGCTCTAACGAAACCTCCAGTTTGCATAGGAGACTGCAAGACAAATGCAACAAGTTAGGGTATTTGGCTAATAACCATGTTGATGGAAGATGGATATATTTCTTTTTCAGCTGGTGGAAAATGTGCAGCTCTCCAGCAGAAGGTTGCATTAAAATTGGAGTGCATTCATAAAATAAATAAATAAAAAAAAAAAACAAGAGAGAAAAAGTGCTGAAACCCGGTCTCTCAAGTATCACTGCGTTAAAGATTAGGACAGTCCAAAGCCTTAAGATGCCCCTGATTTTAGCTCATGGAATCTTTAGCATCAAAATATTTAAAAGCCTGCCAGCACTTCTATTGTCAACTCTTTTTCAAGGACTTCTCGCTTTCCCTCAGCACTTTTCGCGGCGGAAACCTCGAGACTCTCACTAAAAGCCCTCTTAAAAGCCGGTTGGAAGCATTTCCTTGGCTCTACGCAGGGTCGCAGAGGGAGTGAGGTTTCCCTGTGATGCACAACCGGTGGCGGCTCCAAAATTGCTGGACGTCCTGCCTCGAATAGTGCAAAGAGATTTTAAAACACTGCAGTGCTGGGAGGTATGGGAAGCAAAAGTTCTCAAGGTAGGACAGAAACACATCGATCCTTTCCCAAGTTCAACAGCTCACATGAACACTTCCCATCTCCCAAAGGCACACCTTGGAGAACTCGCACCCTCCACTCAGCCTGCCAGCACTTTCTCATTTGAAAGCTACAGAAGAGCTCTGCTGACCCGCGGGAAGGAGCAGGGGATACAGATGGGATGATGAAGTGTGGGGGGAGTGTGTGGAAGTTATGCATGGATTTTGGGATGGCTTGACACCACGGGGCTTCTTGGGAGGAAAAAAGGCTCCCTTTTTCCCCAGGGGAACCACGCGTATTCAGTCTCAGAGTTTGCAGGTGAAAGGACCACGGGGAAGAGACGCTGATTGTATGAACTGCACTTCCACAGTCTGCCCCACTGCCGAACAGCGGCACGGGCGATCTACAAATGCCCTCCGCAGACAGCCTGGGGTCATGCCAGGCGCTGTACAAACACAGGGAAGGAGTTCGCAGCCCTCAGCTCCCCCTTTCCTTCCTTCCCTCCCTTTCTGACAGCCATCATTGCTTTTCCTCGCCGGACTCCGCCTAATTCCCCTGATCTTATTTCCAATCTTGTCGGTCCATTCTTCTCCTTCAATCCAGGGATCTTCGTTTTCCCATCTCACCTCCTCTTTGCCTTTGCCGTGGGCTCCGGCTCTGCCTTCTCTCCGCCCACTTACAGTGAAGGGCCGAGGCAGGAGGGCAGCCAGCCCTGCCCTGCCGCGGCTGCCCAGGGCGCCCTTTCGGGACACCTCAGCGTGCTCCCCGCCCCTCCCTTCCTCCCCGCTTCCCTCTACTCCCTGCTCCTTTTTCTTCTCTCTCTCCACTCTGCAGCCTCCCCTCCCCTGTGCTGCTCCCCCCGTCTCCAGCCCTTTGGCTCCCTCTAGCTCCATCCCCTCCCTCCGTCACCCCGACCCCTCCTCCTGCTCGGACCCATCCTTCCCCCGCCCCGNGCAGCTCGGGGACGGCCGCCGAGCCCCGCCGGCCCCGGGCGCGCCGCCGGCCTTCAGCATCGACAGCATCCTGCAGCCTGGCCCCCGCCGCCCGGCCAGGGAGCAGGGCAGAGCCCGCTGCGCGCTGCCGGAGGAAGAGGAAGAGGAAGAGGAGGAAGAGGAGGGAGAGGGGCCAGAGGAGCAAGATCCCAGTAAAGGCTCCAGCGATTCGGGTACTGAGCCAGCAGCCGCCTCAGGCTGTCCCGCACGTCGGGTCGCAGTCCGGTCCCTACCCAGGCGGTACCTGGGTACCCCCAGCTCCGCCGGGCCGGGCCGGGTCGGGCCCGCGCGCACACAGACAGACACAGACACACAGACACAGACACACAGACACACACACAACNGACACGCACACAGACACAGACACAGACACAGACACAGACACACAGACACACACACACAGACACACACAGACACACACACAGACACACAGACACAGACACAGACACGCACACAGACACACACACACAAATACAGACACGCGAACACGAACACAGAAGGACACAGACACTCTCAGACACACGCACACACACACACACATACACGCACGCACACGCACACGCAAGAGGAGGGGAGGCTCCGCGGGCGGACGCGGGAGATGCCGCACACGCACCAACCTGCTTCCAGGGTGTTGTGCCCCGCTCCCGGCGTCCTGAGGCTGCCTCGCGCCCAGGAGCCCCTCACTTTCCTGTCATACAGCTGGAAGAGGGACTTTCTTGGATCTTTATGGGAGCACCTCACCCTTCTTCTCCCCTCTGGAGTGTGTGGGACCGCGGCCAGCCCTCGGCAGCCCCCTCCCCATCCTGTCCCCCACCCTCTCCCTGCGCTCCGCCGGGCCGTGCGTGCATGCGGGGCGGGGGCGCGGGCTGCGGGGGGACTGATGCTGTGCTTTGCCCTTGCAGGCAGCGAGCCCCGCCGGCTCCGGGCAGAAGGAACGAGCCGAGGCCGAGGCCCCGAGGGCAGCGATGCGGGGTCCCCGCTCCCCGCGGATGGGCTACGCAGTCCCCGGCAGCCGCCGCCGCGAGAGGCCGCGGGCTCTGGCGCGGAGAACGGCAGATCATCGGCGGCGGGCGGCAGGAAGAAGACGCGGACCATTTTCTCCAAGAGCCAGGTGTTCCAGCTGGAGTCCACCTTCGATGTGAAGCGCTACCTGAGCAGCTCCGAGCGGGCCGGGCTGGCCGCGGCGCTGCACCTCACCGAGACCCAGGTGAAGATCTGGTTCCAGAACCGCCGCAACAAGCTCAAGAGACAAATGTCATCCGAGCCCGAGGGCCAGGGGCCGGGGCCGGCCGAGCCCCTCGGGGAGCCGCAGCCCCCCGCTGCCGCCTCGGCTCTCTCCTTCCCGTCCCTGTACAAGGACAGCCCCCTGCTCAGTCGCTGCTTGCTGCCGCTGCCTTTCCCCCTGCTCTGCCCGGGCAGCGCCATCCCCTACCTCTGCCTCCCCGGGCCGGGCAAACACTTCAGCCTGGTGGACGGGGACGTATAGCCTCTCCCCTGGCCCCCGACCTTCCCTTGCCGGGGGCCGCCCCAATTTTATTTATGACCCCACTGTGCCGGTGGAGAGTGTCCGTCTTCGCCACAGCCGCTACCCGGCCCACGGAGGAGCCGCCAGGGCTCTCCCCACGCGTGTCCGTGGGCTGCCAACACGTCGCTAAATCTCGGAAAGGCGCTGCCAACCCGGCCTCCCTCTTGCAGAGCTTTTTCTGTGGTCAGGATGGAGGAGATGACACGGAGCCACCAAAGAAAGGGGGACGTGTCCTGCCCGCCTCCCTTCCAAATTATCCCGTTCCGGTATTACGGGAGGGCCGATGCTGCGCCTCAGTC
>VZTB01015974.1:15171-121115 GCA_013397245.1 Thryothorus ludovicianus
CGCAGTCCCCGGCAGCCGCCGCCGCGAGAGGCCGCGGGCTCTGGCGCGGAGAACGGCAGATCATCGGCGGCGGGCGGCAGGAAGAAGACGCGGACCATTTTCTCCAAGAGCCAGGTGTTCCAGCTGGAGTCCACCTTCGATGTGAAGCGCTACCTGAGCAGCTCCGAGCGGGCCGGGCTGGCCGCGGCGCTGCACCTCACCGAGACCCAGGTGAAGATCTGGTTCCAGAACCGCCGCAACAAGCTCAAGAGACAAATGTCATCCGAGCCCGAGGGCCAGGGGCCGGGGCCGGCCGAGCCCCTCGGGGAGCCGCAGCCCCCCGCTGCCGCCTCGGCTCTCTCCTTCCCGTCCCTGTACAAGGACAGCCCCCTGCTCAGTCGCTGCTTGCTGCCGCTGCCTTTCCCCCTGCTCTGCCCGGGCAGCGCCATCCCCTACCTCTGCCTCCCCGGGCCGGGCAAACACTTCAGCCTGGTGGACGGGGACGTATAGCCTCTCCCCTGGCCCCCGACCTTCCCTTGCCGGGGGCCGCCCCAATTTTATTTATGACCCCACTGTGCCGGTGGAGAGTGTCCGTCTTCGCCACAGCCGCTACCCGGCCCACGGAGGAGCCGCCAGGGCTCTCCCCACGCGTGTCCGTGGGCTGCCAACACGTCGCTAAATCTCGGAAAGGCGCTGCCAACCCGGCCTCCCTCTTGCAGAGCTTTTTCTGTGGTCAGGATGGAGGAGATGACACGGAGCCACCAAAGAAAGGGGGACGTGTCCTGCCCGCCTCCCTTCCAAATTATCCCGTTCCGGTATTACGGGAGGGCCGATGCTGCGCCTCAGTCCGTGGGGACTGTGTCCCCGCGTCTGAAATGTCGTCCGTGGCTGTCGCTTTACAGTGAACTGAGTCGGGTTTCACACAGATTGGTAATGGCGAACGCCGCTCTGTGCTTCTCTATCTCAAACTCTCCACCTCTAATATCCCCCAGGGTAACTTCTCCCCATATTTTACATTATCAAAATGTAGACACCTTTCCTCAGATCTCGTTCTTAAACTGTGAGTTTCCTGCTTTATTTCCCTTCGGACGAAACACCCCAAGATCTCTCTTACACGTTTTGTGCTAACTGGTTCTCAGACTGGGGCTCGTGTGATGTTTTTACAGAACAAGACAAGCTGTCTGTTGTGCTAATCCCGCCCCCGAAATGTCGTGGGACGGTTTTATCTGCTATCCTAGGGTAAAGAAGTGGGGTTTTCAATTTTTTTAATATCTATCTACATATAAATTTGCAAACGCTTTTGTCGTCCTTTGGTTTCTAATTTCACACGCTTTATATCCTAAGGTTAGAAATAAACCTTTTCAGAAAGTTGCAACTCCTGCCTTTTCAATAGTCACTACTAGGTAGTATCAAAGGAAAGATTTTTCCTAGAGTGAATCGATGTTTTTTATTCTACAAATAAAGAGCACAGTTTAAAAATAGAAGCACAATCGCGGCTTTACGAAATTCACCCTTGCATGCGCGAATGTCAACCCATCGATTTTCCCCGTGGGGATAGAAACACGATAGTCCTTTCAGCTAGTTAAGAAGGGGTTTTCTTTCCTTTTCCCACTTTTCTGTTTGTCTTTCCGTGGGCAACTGATGCAGACGCGCAAGGGTCCCCCAGCCCAGCGAGGGGACCCCGGCGAATCCCCGCGCCTCGGGGCGGCTGCCGGGGCTCGCTCCCATCGCAGCCGGGGCGGTGCCGCAGCCGCGGCTGCCGCGGGCGTCCTGCAGCGGGGAGCCGGGGCCGGCTCCTGCCGAGCTCGGGGAAACGCTTTCCTCGGCTGTCTGATGTTTTCTCGCCGCTGCGGTGATCTAGGAGTGTTGTTTGACCTCTCCTCTCGCTTTTTAATCCGTTTTGAATCAGAGTCAAGTAGCAAGAGGTGTCTCACAGGGTCCCCTTGCTCTGAAAGAAAAAAAAACAAACCGAAAAACCTGAGGATGTTGTGAGGGTGGTGTAAGCAAGTGGACAGGCTCAAGGGGACCTGCAGGGCGCACTTTAGAGCTCATGTTTCCCCAAACTGCCACTTCTGGGAAGGTAAAGGGGACGAACTGATGGTCTGGACTGCAGGACCCACGCTTCTTTTCTGGTCTGAATTTATAATGATAGTTAAAGAAATTAAAATCCTCTGAAGTCTGTGAGTTGCTCCTTGGCTAAAACCACTTTTCTCGGAGTGCCGATATGTGGTTCCTTTTTGTCTATATTTCATAACTGATGATGTGTATCAGAACCTTCTTTTGGTTGTTCTAATATTTTCCATGTCTATACCTCCTTACTTAACTACCGTCACCAGATTAATTAATACCAGTAGAAGCAAATCTACCTTTTTCTAAATCCCTGCCAATGGAAGTTTAATTAGATGCAACAGTTATACACTAGGGTCCCTTTCTTTAGTTCTTTAACTGGAACTAAACTTCATTTAGACACTGTCCTTCCACATGACTGCAGCCTCGGATGTCTCCGTGGTGAAAAATATTCATATAAGAAGTCGTTATTCTGCAATTAATCTACTTTTCACTACATTTATCAAACTATTTTCAATCTTCTCCCTGTTTTAACATTTTCGCTTTCCAATTGTTGCTGGAGTTACAGAAGCAACTGAAGGAAAATACGAACCCACGAAAACGGGGGGAGGTTTGTTTTTTTCAATAGAAACCACGGGAAGAGTAGTTAGAATGCGGTCAGGTTTCACAAGTTGCTGCTGACGGACCCCAAAGCTACGATCGTTAGGAGTTCAGGAACAACGAACGCCCGGAAAGCCCTTGCAGCTGGGCGAAGTAAATAACTACCCCAAAATATTCGTTTCCCATCAAGGTAAAGGTGGAGGTTCCGAGAGTATTGGTCAAAAGTGTCATCGAAACTGTTGCTACACAGAGTAACACGGCCAGTGGCAAGGGGGCTCTCTGAACAAAACCAAGTTCAGGATCTATCGGGATTCCCAGCAGAGCAGTCAATGCTGATCACACTGAATATTACTGATATTTCTTTTACAGCTCAAAACAATTCTGTTTGCAATTATTAATTGCTCCTTACTACAACAGGAGATTGCTACAAGCCGCTGTACGGCTAACTTGTTGAGACTTCAAGGAATGAAACAGAACACAAGAGAACTAAACAAGAAAACAGGAAAACAAACCCCAAACAAAGGCTAAAACAGCCAATCAACCAAAAAACTCCAAACCTCAACAAAAATAAAAAAACCCAAACAAACCAAAACCCCTAAACCCTCAAATCCCAAAAAACTCTGACAGAGTTAACAAGTAGTTTGAGAAAAAAAAAAAAAGAAAAGAAAATCCAACCAAACCAAACCAAACCAAACCAAACCAAACCAAACCAAACCAAACCAAACCAAACCAAACCAAACCAAACCAAACCAAACCAAACCAAACCAAACCAAACCAAACCAATCTCAGCTCCAAACAGTGCTGGATCTGAGATTTAAAAACATTCTGTAAAGGTTTGATGCAATGAAAAGAGGTAATGCAACTGTTTGAGAAGTGTGTGGAACACACGGTGTTCTTCCCTATTGTCTATCAAAAGGCAATATAAAATGATTTTTTAAAAAATAATTATTAAAATAACAAGAAGCCTTGTCTGCGCTGGGAGATCCTCTGTGTTAAGCATGGCACACGTACCAAGAGGGTCCCTTAGAATTCTCTATAAACTGAGTAGGAAAAAAAGATATGGGTAAGACCTGAATCTTTAAAAAAAAAAAAAGATAATTAAATACGGCATTTATCAACAGGAAAATATACTTAAAAAGCAGAGTTGGATACATACACAAGTGCATTGCTCATTGAAAGAGTGCAATAAAAGGGCTTAAAAAATTCATTCAATCTCTTTCTCCTCCACCTATTCATAAAACCCTTGTAAGGCTCATTCAAAGTGCAGCAGCTCCAGAAAATTTGATTTTCATAATACTTGCTATGCTGTAAAATTCCAGGAGTTTAGGATGAACAATCACACTTTTTCACAAAAGCATTATGATCATTTTTTAGGATCACAATCGTACTTTTCTTGCATGAAAGTATGCTGGATATTAAAAAATTCATTTTTTTCTGCTGAAGAATAAGCCTTCTCACTTCTCTGCTCTGTTGGAAGGTTTTGGAAAACTCCCCCAGGACTGATTTCCCATTGGAGTCTCCTAATCAGGAGGCTGGACTAGGGACTAGTTATCATTTTGTTTTGTTTTGCTTGTTGTTCTCTAATCATGACATACACATACATGTGGATGGACCAGCACAAGGACACTGTGCCAGCCTTTTCAAGCCCCTGCTGTTTAGATTTCTGCACCTGGGGCTCACCTGCATGATGCAAAGGTGTGTTACAGACTAGAGAGAGAGAGGAGTTACTCAGCACACATCCATGGCCTTACAAGGTGTTGATTTACAGTATGAGAACTTTCCTGTTTCTTCTCCCCTTTTCATGGATTTGGGTTTTTTAGTTAGTTAGTTAGTTTGTTTGTTTTGGCTAACTTGAAGTGATTACTTGTCTTTTCTTCCTTTTTTTAAGGAAAGGCTTGAACTTAGTACACATGTTATGTTTGTATGCTAAAGAAGGGTTTCATCTGCCTAGAGGAAGGCTTGCAGCATTACCCCCAAAAATAACAATATTTCATGTTTTGCAAGGCAAACACCAATGACTGACACTAGAGGAGCTAGATGAAGAAACACGAGTCATAGCTTTATCTCCCATGGGAGACTCGTTTGAATTTAGGTAAGATCAACAAAACTAAAGGAAGATAAGAATTCATTGCAGACTCTCAGAGGAAGAACATGGATGATCCAAAATCATTATGAACAAGAAGAAATATTTTTGGAGAGGCACACAGTAAAAATTATCTTTTTGCACCTTCTGTGCAATGGAAGTTTAACTGAGATTTTTTTTTGAAAGTCAGTAGTTTATTTACTTTTTGTATTCACCCAAGTATATGCACTTGGTTCCTTTTGCAGGTTAAATTTGAACTTGGCCTGATTCTGCTTTCCCTTACAAACATGTGGTGAGAAGGCAAGGATGAGACCTCTAGAATATGTTTGACTCAGAGCAGAATTTGTCAGATTGAGTCCTTAAAATCTTTTTCTTTTTGAAGAATCTGAAGTTATAATCTCCTCATGGCTGCAATGTGAAATAGTCACCATATCGAAAAAAATAATTTATGGATTTACTGGAGAGGCTTGGAAATGCCAGAAACTAAATGTGCATTTACATTTGTCTCAACACTGATGTTGAACATGCTCTTGCATCCTGAGATGTGGTTGTCAACCAGCTCATCTGTCACTTTAAAGTAGAGATCATATAAATAGCTTAAAATAAAAGCCTGAAAAATGTTTATTACTAAAAACAGGGTCCATCAAAGAGCATAATTTCAGGAATATTTATCTTTTGTCCCATTCTGTGTTGCATTACCTGGGAAGTGCTCTGTTCCTAAAAAGAGAAAGCCTTTTATTTCAGAGAAGAATTTAACTCTGGAGAAAAACAGTGAGTTCTGGAATGGGAAAAGGTGATTGCAATATAATCAGTGCACAGAGGGGACAATCATATCTGCCTCTTCCCTGCTCTCCACACATCACTTACATTGGGGCTGGTCTTTATATAAAATCCAATGGAGACCAGAAAACATTACCAGACATTCTAGAAAAAAATCAAACAACCAAACCTAAAGGAATTACCAGTGTGAACACAGCACAGCATTCCCAGCTGTATCATCAGAATCAAGTTATTTAGCACAATAAGCAAAGAGACAAGCAGAGAAAGTCTGCAAGATCAGGAAATCTCCAGCTAATTAGAAGGAGCAGGAGAGGAAGACTTGGACAAGCCTGAATGTGGCTCTAAGGAGGGCAGGAGCACAGCAGCAGGTAAGAGATTTTCAAGCAAAATTTTTTTGTACTCAGCTGTGGGACTTTTAGGTCCTAGTGGGCAATGGAGTCTGCTTTTACAAGCAGCTATGTGGTCAGAGAATCAAGAGCTGTATCTGGAGTCAGCAACCCAATAAACCAGTTACAAATCATGAGTCTACCAGGACAACTGGGTATTGGGCCAGGCAAGAAATGATGGGGGGCACTGAGGACAAGTGCAGTGGCAGAACACTGTGTAAAACCTCATTGCAGAGACCCACCTTTGAGCTTTGGTTCCTCAGTCTGCTGCAGTCATATGTGCCCTTTGGGACAGTGAGTTCTGAGCTGTCTTCTTGGAGTAGAGGCCACCTTAGTCTGCTCAAGGGTTTTTCATCAGTTTGTCAATTGTTACACAGGTAGAAGTGACACTTTATTAAACAACAGATCCTCACCCAGAGCTTTGATTTTTTTTTTTTTTATTGCTTTCACACTTAATTTTAGAGATCCGAACTATAACCTTTATAGAGGATGCATCATATGAGAAATCATCTGGGGAATTTCTTTTTCATGGCTGTCTTCTAATTTGAATTAAGTTATTGAACCAGCATGGATCTTATCAAGTGGGGATGTAATTTAAAAATTTATGAAGATCAACACTTGATTGAATCTGGATTAGCTTTCATCCTGGCTGTTCTCCCCAAATCTGCCAGATCTGGATCCTCTTTTCTAACAACAAGCTATAGGGCAGCTACAAGAACCTCAGTTCTGCCTATAGATTTTATCTGGGAACACTCAAAGTTTTATTTGTGACCCCTAATGAGAAAAGCAAGTTACACACAGAGCCAACATGACAGTGAGATTGGTGTGAACACTTAGTTCTTTCTAAATGTCATGAACAAAAATATTTTATTAAGAAATAATCCCTGTATGCAGTTATTATGTCTTTCTAAAATAACACTGATGCTCAAATCAGAGAGGAGATTTGTCTGCCAGTTCATCAGAATGTTGTCTGCATTCCAGTTCTCTGGGAGATGTAGATCAACCCACACATGTATGGACTATACTCACTGCAAGATAGATACACTTCCTTAAGTTACTCCTGACAACATAAATATTCCCTTTTTCTCATTTTTGTAAATAAATGACAATTTTAGATCTATGTTGCAAATAGATAGCTGGGACTCATGGATAAATGTCTTTCACTCTTTCCTTGCAGTAGTTGCAATAGCTACTGAATTTTTTACTGTCTTACTGAGTTTTTACTGAATCCTTTGTGTGAGCTGATAAAAATCTGAACATCCCCATGTTCTTTCATGCAAACAGATTTATGATATCTTCACACTGATTCCCAGATATCAGCTGAGTAAATACCCAGTGCTCCTGTGTTTTGTACATGCTTTAGCATATAATAAAACACTGAAAAACTTTTTTTGGTTAAAAAAGTTTTGTTTTTAGCAGTTTCTCACATTTTGTACATGTAGGATTGTTTTATGACTTCTGTGTCCCATACAGTGACATAACTCTGCCTCTTTGTGCAGCACAAGGGAAGCAGTCTGGAGCTGTTATGGCATATTACTGTGTAATTTCAATGTTTGCTTAGAGAGTCATTAATGTGAAATTACAGATGCAAAGAACCCTAATGACTCTGTAGGAAACGTTATGTGGTAGGATGTGCGTGTCTTTAACACACGCTGCAATTTGTGGATTTGTAACTAAATATCTGCATTCAATTTCCATTATTAAATAATTACTTCACATATGTGTTTGCTTCCCTAGACTACCAAACCTGACATTTAAGTGGGTAAGGAGAATGGCACTAGTTTGTATATCCTTGTGTTAACAAGGTTTTAATAACCATGTGGTAAAGCTGTAAAATTGGGATGCAGGCAAAAGAGATGAAAAGATAACAGCTAAATTAAAAAAGAAGTATGCTTAGAATTTTAAACTTAGAGATTTTGTCATAAAACCTGTGAAAACCTGGAAAATTCAGTTGTATTTTCATTTAAAGAAGCTCACAGAACTAAAAACATATCAAGCAACAGGCTGTTTTCAGACTGTTTCTTGGCATTTCTGTGGCATTATTTTATTAGTAGAATATGATAATAAAATAATAAAAAAATTAATCTGATTCAGAAATGCAAAATATTTTGAAAATAGATATTAAAATTAGCAACTCATTAACACAAATGTCACCTTTAATGAAACTCAGTCTCTCAGTCATTTGCATGTCTCAGGGGAGGCAGAGTCTATAAGCATTGCTATCAGAAATAGCAGATGACTGATACAGTTAAAGCACCAGTCCCCTTTGTCACGTCGTTGGATTCTGATCTAAATCAATGGGGAAATGTCCCCTAATATGCCTACTTGTCCCTTTATTGAAAAATCTTTCGCCCTGTGTCAGATGCCAGGATCAATGAATCCTGGTGTTTTCTGTTGAATTCTCTGAGTTCACGTGTGGAAGGGGTCACTTAGGATGGTGACAGCAGCAGCAGGGGACAGCACTTGAACTGAAAGCACCTTGCACAGTAAATCTGCCTGGGGATTGCTGTAAGCAAACCCTGAAACATTTAAAGTGAAAGCAATCTGGGGAGAGGCTCTGGCAACTTCTGAAAGGCGTGCATATGTAAACATGTGGCTGTTCACTTTACAGCTGTATTTTGAAGAAGTGCTAATGTCAGGCTAGACTAGATTACTCTGACCCTCACAGATCTGCTTGGAGGCTGAGTAACACATCTAGCAAACTCATTGGGGTATTGGTACCAAAGTAAGTCAAGTGGCTCGGAAGGAGTTTTTTTTAATCTTTTCTTTTTTCTTTGTTTTTCTGAAAATAATATGAGAATATTCTGAAATAATATTATTTTTCAATAAAAATGCTGAGAAGTCCATGGTTTAATTTTCTGGGTGCAGGACCTGAGATGTGTGGTACACCTGGCTCCTAGAAATAGCTAAAGAAACGGAGAAGCTCTTTCATCTTGTGAAAGGTTGTGTGTACTAATTTTCCAGAGCTGTTTTTGCTTTCTGCCACAAGGATCAGAGGAATACATGGTTTGTGTTTTTAGATTGCTTTGTATATTTGGATTATTCCAAAGCATCTTTTATGGATATAAAAAAGTTGCAGTGAAATGTCAGATTCACAAGTCAAACAAAACACACTTCTAGCATGAATGAAACAGACTTTGCAGGTCAAATCCTTTTCCAGTGTCACACAGCATCAGCTTTGCAAAAATTAAAAGTAACACAATAATATATAGGTCTCTGAAACGGGGTCGAGTTTCATTCCTAAATAGATTATATATGGCTTTTGGCTATGTTTGAGAGTGTGTACATTCCAGTTTAGTTTTTAATAGAATTAATACTTGCACCTGGTATCCCTCTTTTCTAGTGGCGGTGGAACAGATCTATAACTGCAATTATTCTCCTCCTGGGTGATTTAGTTCACCCCCCTGTGCCATGCAGGATATTTCCCTACATTATTTCTACTTCTTATCTAATCTATTATTAAATAGTTCTGGTGATGGTGCCTCAATTACCTCCATTACCTCTCTTCCAACGCTTAACGCTCTGTCTGATATGATTCCCTCCCACTCCACAGTGAATGGCTCTGACTGTGTGATGTGTAGTTTTAGGCTGTAATTCTTAGTTTGATCACTCTCACGTTCTCAGAATCCCCCACTTTGAAATGGTTTAAAAAGAGTCATCAAGACTTGTGTAGTTTCTTCTATCCTCAGGCTCATGAGCTGGGATCTTGTCCAATCCTTCTACCATTGATGTGGCTTTTCTTTACCCTTTCCTGAACTATTTACTCTGTGTGTTCTGCCTTGTTGTCTTCCCAAATGCACAGACAGAAATGCTCATACTGCAGTGAAGTAGTATCTAAGCTGGTGATGTACAAGTTTAAAAAAGTTTCCTATATCCCCTTTTCTTCATATTTCAGTGACAAAATACACTGCAATATGATAATTCTATTTTTGTTCAAGGTCTGTGTTTTAATATGTTGCTTAGATTTATTTCGAGAGTAAATTTTTTTATCAACCCACCTAATCACCTATCTCTACACCTACCCACCTCTTGTCTGCCTGTCAATATATCTATCTCATTCTCCTTCCTGCTGTGCAATCTCCCACAGTATATTGACAACACCACAGATTTTGCTCACAGAAGCAGATCTATAGCTCCCACCCTGAATTTCAAGTAGGCAACACTTCTCTCAAGAGCATCTGGCAGTGACACTACTGCCCTAAGTATTATGTCCAAGGGAAAATGATAAAGAAGAAATGTGGTTTATTATGTGTTTAGCATTGCAAAATAGGACTCATCTTGGCTGTGGTCTTAATGCTGACAAACAAAAATGTATCACACATCAGTGATGATGCTGATGGTGTGGTTAGGGATGCTCTGCTGAAAAAGCATGAAGTAACTTGAAATCTACTCCAGTTTTCTCACTTTGTGTGCTGGTGCACAAAGCCCACTTAGGGAGGTCCTGGATGTCACCACACACGGATATGCAAACCAGAACCTTCTTCTATCCTTGAAGATTCCCAAGATTTACAGAGTTGCATACACAATCTCTATTACATCTGTATGTAATACACTCCTGAGCACTTTGCTGTGCTTCTTGGTTACCTGTGAACAGATAGGAATGATTGGAAGGGCAGCATAATTCCTTAGGGCAGAAGGTGGGAGATAGATGTGAGGGGAGCATAAACACTCTTAGGGCTGGCTGATCCCTAGGAGAGGTGTCGTGTGGACCCAGGTTTGTGCCATGGTCCTTGTATCACTGCTGTGGGAGAAAAGGGCTCTCAAATCCAAAGTGAATAACCTGTTCAGCACTCAGGGCTGGTGCTGGTGCCCTCCCACTGCTTCTGACCAGTAAATCTAATTCTAATTCAGGCACTTTGGGGGTTAATTTGGCCTTATATAATATATATTGCCTTGCCAAGCATTTAGTAGGCAGTATTTAACCAGGGATGAAAAACTGAAGAGGGGAGTGTTAAAGAAGAGGGATAGCTAGCCTGGCTGCTCAGGGTTGTGTAGGAAATCTGTTACAGGGTGAAGATGAGATCCTAGGCCTACAGAAATTTGATGTCCTTACAGGTGGAAGACATTCTTATTGTCTAGAATATCAAAGTTCATATTTCCTTTTTATTATTTTCCATCAGACAAGGAATACTGGCTATTGATCTGGTGACAATTTTTTCAGCAAAATATTTCTTTAAATGTAAAGGTTGATGTGTGTGAAATCCATCATGGGAAAGGTATAATTTCATTGAAATTACTGGCTCTTGGTCATTTTGGAAAAACTGCAAAATCATCAGACTTTTTAGATGCAAGATTTTTAAAATAACAAGTGTTAATTTTGGGTTTCGAAACAATTTTTGTCTTTTTTTTCTGAAAGAGGAAAAAGAACTACAGATCAACCGAATGAAATTTCAAATGCCTGAAGTAGAAACAAAATGTTGACCAATTAGAGAAATTTTCAAATATTTATCATTATTTTCCCATTTTTGCCAGATTTATTTGGAAGACAAATATTTTAAAAATCACTATTTTTGTGGACATGTAAAATAATTTCATTAACAGATTAAAAAAAATCAATAAGGATTAAAGAGGAGCAAAATTCAGATCCTTCTGAGCATTTTTCTCTAATTTCACCATTCAAAACTCTGCTTAGTTCTTGGATTTAAGGCTGTCTTCTTGTCATGTTGGGGGCCAACCCAACCTAAACTCATGCTTTGGGTTCTCAAGTTACCTGGATACCCACAAAATCCAGACCCCATGGCCACATTCTACTGAGCAGGTAAATGCATGAAGACTGTTCAGCAGTATTTCAATGGCAGTGTGGTGAAATCAATGTTGATTTTAATGCTTTGGAAGCACTCCATGGATTAGCTCACAAGAAAAAAATTGAGGAGGATTTCAACATGTGTACAAGAGTAAGAAAGTGGAGTCTGACACAAACAGGAAGAAATAGCTCTGGACAGCCCAGTTTTGTGCACTTTGAAAGAACTTTGTGGCCTTTTGGAGCATGAAACAAGGGTCCAAAGTGGGACTGCAGCTCTGTTAGGGGTGCACAGGTTTCACCATACTTTGGTTATCATTCCCTGTAGGGAGTGACAAATCATGTCTTTTCTCCATGACTTGAGCAACCCTGCTGAAGAAGTAGCACACACTCACATTTTTTATGAACACTCACATTTTTTTATGAACAGATGAAATAATGTAAACTCTAGAGAAGCTGGAATGCAGAAACTTAACAGAGCAGAAGTTTTCACACTCCTGGGGAGGAGACTGAAACCTGTTTCAAAATATTTTAAAATCTATAAATTTCAAATTTAGTATCATCAAAATTCATATTGTAAATCCTGAGAGGACAACACTTTGTCATTGGAAACCATTCCTTTAATAGATAACGGCTCAATTCTGCAAGCTCTCCAGATGGAAAAGCTCCTGTTGGAGTAATTCTGAGAAAAATCTGAGAATTGGGACCCCACTTGCCTGTAAAGCAAAATGAGTACCAAAGACATGAAAATTAACTACCAATAGTAAAGTATTTAATATACCAGGAACCAAATAAATGAATCCTGTAAAAAGTCAGTAATTTACAGTTTTAATTGGCTCTGTATGAATGTAAAGAGAACTCAAAAGGAGGGGAACAGCACACTGTTACAGCATTTGGAGGAAGATTCAGTGAAAGTTACCAGTCTATATAACTACCATAAACATTTCTTTCATATTAGATTAAAATGTGCTCAATTTACATTATAACTTATGTATTGGATACTACCAACACTGATATTCTGGATTTAAATTAATGTGATCAAAATTAGTTCATTAAATCACCATCAAAACTGAGATTTTATAGAAAATACAGAACAGGTCAAACTGGCTGAAAATGTGTGATGTGGATTAAAGTTGATCTCAGTATGATCAGGTGCAAGGATTTAAAGCTGTCGTAACTTTAGTTAAGCAATGTGTCTGTATCTGAGTTATGACAGAAGGACTCACACCACAGTCTGGAGTTGCAGAGGATTCAAACTTCACTTCTTCAGGCTTCATGAACAAATGGCAGAGCTATGAACTTGATCTTATGTAAATAATTAAGCTTAAGTGATTAAAACATTTGTGACATTAGTTATAGATAATTTAGTGTCTATAATCTAATCTGATTTACTAATGAACTCTTGATTTAACATCTCTTGTTATCAGACACGCCTGACTGAGTATTTTTACAATTTCTGCTGAAGGGACCAATAAAAATTCATACAGTTGTTCATATTTATGTACTTGTTTTACAGACAAACAATTGATATAATCAGCCACTATACTCAGAATTATTATTTTTTTTCTGTAGAGAAGGGACCTTAAAGTTGGTTTCCTTGTCTGTCTGAAGAATTTCTGGTGAAAGAAGATGTGCTCTGACTTTGCCCTTCAACATGTTCTGCCTGTCTGGGGTCTGAATTTAATAGAAAAACAATCTTAAGGCTTCTCTAAGTACCAGAACTTGTCCTTGGTCATATCTTGACTTAGTGAGGACATAAGGTTGACTAACACAAGCTCTGTTCTGTACATTACATGTCCAAAAATCTAGTTCTGTGAAAATGTATCTAATAAGATTGCTAGCTGAACATAAAATTTGTACAATTTATTCATAAATCAACCAAGGAATCCACATATGTGTTTCTACAATCCATCCCTATAAAAGTGTTCAGTAAGTACTTAGAGGGAAGAAAACCCTGCTGGGCTAGTTAATCATTATTTTGAGAGCAAAGAAAAAGGAGAGCTAAACTATAATTATAACCTTGGTGATAATGTATGTAGGAATCTTTCTTAATCCAGGCTAATCTTGTTCCATGTTCTTGCCTACTATAAAAATCTGAACGATTTTTGACAAGATCCAAAGTTTTGTCAGTTGTTAAGAATTAATTGAAAAAATTACTAGAGCACAGCAGCCATTTCAAAGGGACTGACCCAGAACCAATTAGAATTTTGTAACAATTGACCATTCACCACAAAACAGTTATCATGAGCTTTGGCCTCTGAAGTGTGGTGTTGGGGGTGGGGGAGAATCAGATTAAAGAAACTTTAATTTTTCCCCCTTTAACTAAAATATCGTTAGTAGCAGCTTTCTCAACACAACTATCAATCAACTTATCTGGGTTTTAAAGGCTGTGCTCAGCTTGCAGGAACAGCAGTACAGAGTATAATGGATGCTTATCCCCTGGCTTTAGATGATACACAATATAGGTTACTATCTTGAAAAAACAGGTCAGACATAGGAACATTCTTTATCAAATTGCTGTTGACAGCCCAAACAAGAGATTGAAGAACACCACAAAAAGGTTCTTTCATCTAAAGACAACAGAGTTTATAATTGGTCATTCTTTCGTCCTTCATCCTCTCCTCAGCAGGAAAAAGAAAATTCCTAGTGCAGTTTCTTGAACATGGTCAGCACGAGGGTAGGCTGGTGTACACTGAGAAATAAGTTCAGTGTTCAGTCTTTTCTCTTAATCTTCCAGCTACTGATTGGGCAGGAAAAGCCAACAGTGGTCTTAAATTTTAAAAAGGATTGTGAACAAGGTACAACTTTGTACAGGATTATCAGTATTTTGGGATAACTAATATTTTTGATTGCTTTGAAACAGGAAATAAAATCAAACACATAAGTGTTTGCCAGATTATTCTATAGTGTGTGTAATATTCTGTCTCCTGCCTTGAATCCAAAGAAAATATATGTAGTAGGTATGGAACATAGAAATGCATTGTATAGATGAATATAAATTAAATAAGTAGAAATATGTATGTGATCAAATAATATGTTTTACTATATATTGCATCTGTGTACACATATAAGTATGAAAACATAAAGATATTAGACAGATTGAAAAGGATGTTAGAGTCAAATATACAGTGTTGAAGACTTTTTCCACAGTATCACTACATTTGAGATGAAAAAGAAAACGTTATTCTGATTTTCTCTCTGTTTCAGACTTAAATTTCACTCAGTTAACTCTCATTTGAGTTGCCTTGGGCTGGAAATGCATATTTCCAGTAGATCTTTGCAAACTTAAGCTGAAAACACTAGAGGCTGAAACTTTACTGTCCCCTTTGGTGTTTCCTTCTAACAGTCAATCCTTCACAAGGAATAGCTATAAAAAAAAATGAGATCAGAGCAATTAAATCACTGTCCCACAAACACTTACACTTTTGCTTACCCTGACACATGTGAGTAGCTCCACTGAACTCAATATAAAGAGAAATCAATAGAACTGGTCAAGTGTAAAAAGTTAAATATATGAATAAGAGGGCTTAGATTTAAAGCCTGAAATTTGCTTGAAAAAGTCTACAATGATATTTTTACATATTTCAAAAATGAAATTTATCCTGAAGAAAATTCATCCTGGAGATTCATAGAGTGCATGAATAGATTCAACCATTACCTTACAAAAAAGCTCAGCTCTGACCATGTTTCTTTAGCTCTGGATCAGTGTTCTGACTGGCAATAGTAAAAAAAGCCCAAATTACTCAAGACAGAGGTCCATATGGGTTTGTAAGCATGGTCCCCAAAAGGAGCAGCAACCATAATGGCAAAACCCCTCAATTTGGTTATACACCTACATAAAGTACCTGTCCAGGAACTGCGTTTCATTTGTAGCAGCCATAGAATAAAAACAATTGTTACAAGATTAAGAGAGAGTAAACGGCTGTTGTGTGCTTTTTAAGAATATATAAAGGCCTTTGCTGACAAGGGGACCTCTGTAGGGAAACTTCCTGGGCTGGAAGCACATCCTCCATGTTTTTGGAGGTAAGGAAACCAAGCCCTGGATGATGGGAAGTTTTCTGATGGAGACTCTTTTTTAGGGTGACTTTTAGCATGAGGTCTTCTCATATTCCAGCTGGAGGATGATAGTGGTAGTTGCTCCATGGGAATAGTTAAAGACAGAAAGTTTGTGACAAATCAGAGTCTAAAGGTGCTTTACTTCTTTGGGTTTCCTGCACACAACTTGGAAAATTTGCAGACTGTGTTCTATATTGTTTTACTGTACATGGCTTTGAGTAAAATCATTCTAAGATAGTAATGAATCCTATCATCTCCTTCCTATGAAATTCAGGGTGTTTAAAGGCAGGCAAGGTGATAAAATTTCATTTGAAGTAAAGCTTTGTCTGTTCTTAGTGGCATAGCACTGGCCAAACACCCCAATGGAGGAGGGGAAAAGGAGATCTGCAGAACAAGGACCTCTTGGCTTCCTTGCTTATGCAAAGAAACAATGTGAGAGTCTCTCTCGAGCTTGGTTTCTAGATGAGCATGATTCCAGACACTTCAGTGGATTTATTTCCAATTCATTTAACGTCATTGTGAAAAGAAACAGACACAAAGTTTGCTTTGGCACTGCTCATTGTGTTGCGTCACTGTCTAGCAAGCTTCCCATTGCACGTTTCTTCAAAAGGATGCATCTGCCAGCCCAATACAAACAAAAATAACTTCCATGTGTCTTATGTTAAAGCTGAATGAGAAACGTGATGCCACATCAGTGTTGTCCATTCAGGACTTAAAGCTCTACTGCTTCATAGAAGATATTAATTTTTTCCTTTCCATATTAAACCATAAAGGTTGGGATCAAACCCTAAAAAGTTTTCCTTCAGATAATTTTTATTTTTGCCTGGCATCAAGACCCTTTTGTGCCATTTTGCCATACTCTGTACAGCACATTCAGTCTTGGAATCATTTCTGGCCTTATTTTAGTGGTCATAACTTGGTGGTAGTTAATTAGACAAATGCTGAAAATCTCAGCTTGCATGCAGTCTGGAAAACTCGTGATGCTCCAGAGGTTGTGCAGACCCCCTAGAGATCTTTCTATGACTTAAAAGTTTATTTCCCCTTTTTCTTTCTATCTGATCTGCTTCACACATTTATCCACTAAGTCTTTGGTTTTGCATTGCTCTACCCATTCTTAAGTCTTATGCCATTGGATGCTCTCAATCAAGCTTTCTAGAAAAAGTTCTATTGTATGTCTGAGCTGGGAGCAGAGTGCAGTTTGCAGGATTCCCTGGTTTTGCTCTCAGACTATTCAGTGCAGCCTTGTTAGTCCCATCTTGAGCTCACCCTCTCTCTGTGTGAACTGGACTGTGAGCTCTGAAACAGGCCACTAGTCGCTTCCATGCAAGTGTTTCAACTGGAAAATTGATTCAAAACTCAACCTGCCACAACAAAGTGTGTTTTGTTTGGCTAATTTGTCATCTGTGTTGATACCAATGAAGTGATAGTTTGGTGGCAGTCTAAAACAGTGAGAAAAATAATGTGTTTTCCTTAATCTGTAAGGGGATGGGGAACAAAGCAAACTTCTACCAAAACGAAGAGCTGAATTAAGTTGAGTGAATAACAAGTGGTGTCTTAATCTCCAACCCACCCTCATCCTTATGGCTTGTAGGTAACTTTTTGTTTTTTATGACTGCAGGAATAGACTCTTAATTTAGATTCCCATCCAGACTTACCTCCTTTTTTCTGTGATGTATTATTTACCAGAAAGCTGAGAGGCTGTGAGGGCCCAGGTACTCCATGACAAACTGATGCTGTTTTGACACCTCACTATGCCACAATGTCAGTGAGCAGATAAGACCATGAGGAAACATGAAACAAAGAACAAAAACCCAAAAACCAAAACCAACCAACCAGCCAACCAATCCTCAAAGAAGCCCCTCAAAACAAAAACAATGAGTTCCCTCCCAAAACCATGAAACAATTTATCTGTTACTCCAAAATTACAGTCCATGTCTTATACTATAATTTCCTTATTCGCCTAAAGCCTAGTGCCTTTCCTCATGTTTGCCAGCTAAAATGGGTGTTTTACAGCCTTCATCAGCTTCTCTCAATGACAGACCTCCTATTTATAATGCTGACTGCAATGGCAATAGCAGCAGTGAGTGAAACATATATTCCTTATTCTGTTACTCTAAGGAAAGGATGAAACAGACAGGGCTTGTGGATTGATGCAAGTTGTAGCTGCCATTGTTGTCTTTCCTCTTATAACATTCCCTTTTTATTGTGATTAATAATGAGTTTATATTATTTAGTAGCGCATGATAGAAAGTTTTTCCCATCTGGCTGTTTCTGCAGGTTTGAATTATGGGATGGAGTTGTAATGTACATTTACCACAATATCATCTTTATGTATTTCCAGTAGTAGCAGCGATAACTCAAGAGTTTGCCATCTCTTTTCTATAAGAGGAACATCTAGAATGAGACTGTGATTGCCCCAATATTCATTGTGAGAAATCAGCTATTCCCATCTAAATAAACAGCATTTGGAATTTTTCAGTTCATGCATTGTGTTCAGCCCACAGACACACAAGAATTCTCCATACAAGAATTCTCCTTGGGATTTGTTGATCAGTGGTAATTGCTCAGGTAAATAATGAATTATTGAGCCCATGGCTGTGTATGCCAGTGAAGATTTATGAAGGCAAACAGGGAACGTGGCTCCTGTGAGCACTCATGGGGAGTCTCAGTATTTTTTTTTCTCCAGACCGTCTCTGCTTATGAAACCTGAAAGCATAGATCAATTCTGAAATATCTGGATATAAACACATATGAATTTCCTACAGTACAAGTGAATCAGTCAGTGTCTGGAGTCACAGAACAGCAATGAGGCTTCACCTTGGATGGTCAGCTGCAGGGGAAGCATTGCTGCTGGGGAGATGATAACTAGAGGAAAATGTTATGATCATACCCTGGACTTAAGGCTTGATTAGAACCAAAGGAAACAGCAGTAGAAAAAATGCTGAAATGTCACCACTGAGGAAAGGAAATATAAAATTAAGCAGAAAGGAAGCTAACTGATCAACATGCTCTTACCCAGAATACGAAACATTTTACAAATAACTGTAAAGTTGTGATGTGAAGCATGGATGCTGCTAAGAATAATTTTAAATATCTGAAGGTGGAAATTAAGAATGAGAATGTTAAATTTTGCTAAGGCCCTCGCCAAGGTGCTGACCACTCTTAGCTCTTAACTTGACTTACTTAATCTGTACTAGGGGTATTTACAGCTTCACTGCCTCAGATTCCCACTGTGTCCCTACTCAATTTATTGTTAGGTCTGTAGTAGAGGTATAGACAGCAGAAGAAATAGCAAGTTTGGATGTAAGGGGCTTCCCTTGAAGTTAATTTTTTTATCCACATTAAATACAAACACAGAATACTCTGAAGATCTTCTGTACCACTGGGAAGAAAGGTATGACTTGGCAGGTGTCAGAGAGCTCTGGGGGTGGGAGGCTGGAGGCAAGATCTGTTTTTGTTGCTGACTCCCTGCCCGCTGTGGGGAAGGAAGATGATTTGCTTGGGTTCTCACCTTCCTGTCCACAGGTGAACAGGCTCCCCATGGCAGTCCTCTGAAGTGCTCCTCAGACACTGAGGACAAGATTTCTAAAGAGCTTGGACCTCTGCCCATCCTACCTTCCTGACTTCAGTCTGAATGCCTAGTGCAAAATACCCCTCATATGCATTATGGCTGGATTACAATTGTGCAAATGCATCAAAAAAGTAAATATGTTTGCTTCAAAGTGCCTTTAATCCAAATTTAAGTTGGAGGCCATGATGTCAAACAGATTAGAGAGAGGAACCTAAAAAGGTAGCTTTGAACAGCTAGGATAGAGCAAATGTCACATAATTTGGTTGCTTGCAGCAACAGCAGCAGACTGTTTATCCCTGAGTGCAGGATGAGGTAACAGCTCACCCCAGTGCTCAGCTGTGTCTCCATGGCCACCCACACAAACACGTTCAGGACATGATGTGCAATTATGGAGCTGCATGGGAGAAAGAAAAGGCAGGAACACATGCAAGCAACCTGGAGGTTAGAAAGTGTGGTAACACTGTTGAATGGAGAAGATAGAAATAGATTTTCTTCAAAGAAATAGTGTTTTTCAGGTGAAAATATTAGACTGTTTAAACCTGTTTTTCCTTGTATTTTCCCCTCAAATAGTGAATTTTCTGCACTATAAACATGAGGAGAGAAATCTGTAACTCCTTTTTAGTTTTGATCCAAGTAAAATGAGGAAGTTTGAGTTGAATAGGAACAAGAAAAGTATTTTTCTATTCAGTCTGGATATCTCCAGAAAGAAAATTTAAATAAAATAGCACTTTGTTTTCCCCTGAGAAATATTTCAGTCAAAATAATTGTGATCAAAAGTTTGGTGCTTCACTGACATAAACCAAGAAATGTTTGTCTTAGAAACTCAGAAGGTGACTCAGCTTTATTTTCCTCATCCTAATTAAAATCTGATGCACCTGGGCTTCTTCCTTTATTTGGCACAAAAGTCAGAGCTGTAAGCACTTTGACAATATAAATGAAATGAGTTATGGATTTGTCGCGTCATAGTTATGAAATCTACTTATAGGTACACTCGGGTCATTTGGCATCAAGTCTGGGCTGAGGGGTTTGGTGAGAATTAGGAGGCTCTTTGTAAGGTTGAGTCACCTTGGATTATGCATGAGTTTAAGAAAGTAAAACTTTTTGTATTTATCATAAGAAAAAATAAAGAAGTTGATCCTTCAGCAATTTTTTTTTTGGCATAAAGGAGAAAAGAACACAAGGACTTGTGTAGCTGCGGCTCTGCCTGTCCTTGGGGCAGCTCTCCAACAGGATGTGGTGGTGGGAACGTCTCTCACACCCTCTGTTTCAAGAAGAGCAGCTGAAACAAACATGCAGTGTCTGCCTTGCACTGAAACGTTGAACAATTATAAATATATTTGCTGTGCTTCTATGAGTCCTTTGGATCTTGTGTCTATCTGGAAGCTGACACGACCCTGTCCCTGCAGCCTGCACCAGCACTGGAAGGGACAGGACCTCTGCTCCAGAGGAATGTCCATTGCTGTTCTGCCTCTTTCAACAGCCCTAGAAACCTGTCCTTTGGGATGTTCTGGGACTAAAGACGTCTTTCATACTATTTTGCAGCTACTTTCTCACTGTATTGCAGCTACTTTCCCTGGTTTCTCCTTCAGCAGGAATATTTTAAAAGAGATTCATGGAGAACAATTTGGAAAAAGCCCCAGAAGAAATACAACTGCTTGTTAGGAACACTTTTACAGAACATAAACTTGTACAAGTCTGGTCAACACATGAATGGTAAAAAATGCAGACTTGCTCCCATATTTTCTCACTGTGTCTTAACCAGGCAACATAATTTGCTCAAATGAAATTTCCTATCACTTCCCTAGCTCTGTGTTATCTGCTGATTTTTCCCTTTACACATGTTTTTTTTTCTGTTCAGCTGATATATGATCAGGTTGGATGTGCTCAAGCACAGGAGAAGGCAATGCAAAACACCCAGTTATATGGCTGCATGATATTATCAGTTTCCAGATTTCATGATATTATCAGTTTTTCAGAGCTATGAAGGGTTTGAACCCTTAAACTACCCTGCCAGTGGGTACCAGCAGAGAGGGCATCAGGAAGCAATGGCTCCCTTCAGTACTGTGGTTTGAACTAACATCCCTATATACTGGATTTGTCTTTATTTTCTAAATAAAATAGATTAAATCCAGTAAAATTTAATGTAAACTTTTAAAAATTAAAAATTAAAAATTCAGATACATTTTTCAGGTAGGTGAAATATTTGAGTTCTTCATGTTAGGAAAGTAGCTGATTAAGGCAAGCTACTTCCCCTTTTACCTTAATTAGCTCAATGGGCATAAAAAGTCATCTGATACTCAAATCTGCCAACTTTGGCTATTATTTACTTTTCTGGTGGAATTAGTGGGCACCTCAGAGATCTGAGAAAGCATTCAGTGAAATCAGCAGAATTAAATTTCCTCTGGTATTTTAATCTAGCTGTGGTGCCCACTCTGGATTTCAAGCTCCGTGTTCTGTTTCTTGGAGGCAACTGAGTTAAGTACATCTTGTCTGAACTGGGAGAATGTGGTCCTGATGCACTCTCACCTTTCAAAGAGAATCCTTTCCATCAGCTTCTGTCCTGCTTGAAGCTTGCAAAGCAAGTGAGTATTCACAACTTATTTATTTCTTATCTTCCTGCTGTGCCTAAAGGAAAGAGGAAAAGAGCTCTGGCTGTGCCTTATTTTCTTACCTTCTTGCTTCCTGAAGCCCTGAGCCAGCAGGCTTCCCCATAATTTCCAGAGGAAACGCTCTCCATAAAGCTGCACAGCCTGAAATGCCAGCTGGGATCCCAGAGCAACGCTCGGAGGTGAAGGGAGACAAAGATGGTGCCTTTCCTAATGAGCTTCCATTAATGGATAATTTATAGTGTGGATAATGAAAATATTGATTTGGGCTCTTCAACTTTGAAATACTACATTTAGCTTGAGGCAATAAATACTGTTTGTTATAGTGAAGATAATGACACTGTGGAAGCAGCAGTGCTTTTTTGTCATCTATTTCCACATAAAATAGGGAAAAAGTATTTTCAAAAGTCATGAAGTTATGAAGGGCAAGGGATTGATTTTTATAAGAGAGTAATGATGATATTTCTAGAGAAATCCCTTACTTGATGACATTTAAGGATAGGAACAGTGTCGCAAACACATGGCACTCCTGAGCATCAAGGCCATAGGCAGCGGTACAGATATCCTCTGGTGAAGACTGGCCTCTCATTTGGAAGAATCATTTCCATTTGCAGCTATCCTGATTTGGAAATGAACATTAGGAACTGAGGAGTCTCCAGAGTCTCAGCCTTGTGCCTACTAGCTGATGAATGGCTTTGCCAGGCACTTCGCTGTCTGACTGTACAAAAATGGGGTGTGCCATAAGTTTTATTGCAGGCTGCTGTCTTTGGAAAAATGAATCCTTCTGTTTCTGCTTGCCAAAGAGGTGAGATTACGCCTCTGATTTATCTCAAAAGGTTGCTGGGAAAGTGCATCCAGTGGTGTTTGTAAGATGGTATTACTGAATTGAAGCAGCTACAGTTTGCGTTTAAGAGAAATGCTTCTATGAACTTACTGATCTTTTCAGAAGATGAATGTGAGTTCTCAGTATTTTCTCTACATGATATATAACTTACTTATCAGTCTTTTTCTGCTGTTTCCAAAGCATTCAACAGCTCGTCGTGGGCTGTATGTGAAGTGCTGCAGCATCTGACATTGCTATGGTCCCACACTGGTGGAGAATGCTGAAGCAGACTGCACACAGATAGAAATAGTGCTGGCTATTAAATGGGAATAGCTAGATCTATTTCCATCATTCAGTCTCCTAAAGTTTTGACAGCTTGATCAAACTAATGAACACGAAAGTGACAGACATATTGGTTCACTAATATTAGGTTACCAATCTTTGCCTTAAACTCCCATTAATGCTTCTTCCCTTGCCTGCTAATGCGAGGATAACAGATAGCAGCCAGACTTTCTGACTCTACCCATGTGCAAAACTTCTAAACATTGGGCCACTTTTGTCTCCCACTGCACTTTGCTATAAAACCACAAGGTTAACACGACCTTCTGGCCCAGTCCATTTTGTGTCTTGTTTTGAGTCGAGCTTTGTTAGGGACAAAAATCTATGTTATATTCCATCTGATCAAAGTACTTCATGCCATCTGTATTCATTTAGCAATATCTAAGGCTAGAGAGCATTACAGTGGTATTTTGTACATAGTATTGATTGCCTTCATTTGTAGCTCTTACAGACACCAGACACTGTTCAGTTTTAAAGTTGAGTGTCGAATTTCCCATCTGCAATTTCCAGGTGCTTTCTTTCCCACCCTCCTCCTTACACAGAAGCTTTCAACGATTCTATTTGAACTATCTCCCTTTAAAATAATTGAAATGCTGTTGCATATTATACATCGCAGTTATCTTTCCACGATTTCATCTGTTGTTATATTGGTTAGTTTCCCAATGTCCACAGTGGAGAATTGTGCTTAAATTTATGATTTTATTCACATTTTATGATGTATTTTTTTGTGCTTCGTTGCTATTTTTATCAGTAGCTGTACATTTTGCATCACTGAAGAGTGTTGTTATGGAGGAGATCCCTATCAGTTTAGCTCTGTATTTTTGTTCTGCTTGTGTTCGGCTCCTGCTTCAGAGCTGGCAGCATGGTCACAGACCTGTCTATTTGCATCTTGGTATGAGTAGATGCTCAAAGCCAGCCTAACTGACAAGTAATTAGATGAGTTCTGGCCATGGAAATACATGTCAGGTATAAAGGAAAAGATTACTGAAGCGTGGGGTATTTTCAGCAAACACGGATTTTGCACTTCAACATATCAGGTGCAAATGTAAAGTTTTTTTCCTGGCTAAGCTTAAGAAGATGAAACCAACTGGTTTTGTTAGAAATAGTTCAAAAGGAAAAAAATGTAATATCATTGAAAAGATATTAATTAACATTAGTGTTTCTGCCTGTTACCATTTAGCAGAAACTTCTGCAAGGGTTAATCAGATTGTGACTCAGCAAAGCATTTAAGCACAAAGTCAGGTTTAGACCTGTGGATAGAAGCATTTATCTCTCGAAAAGCAAACCACCACCCACACTAAGAGAAAACGCATTTGATCCATTAATATCTATTTAAAGTTACAAAATATCCAGATAAATCCGTCATGAAAGCTTGGAATGGCAGTATCCATGTAATCATAGACAGGATTTCTATCACTGACACTGGGGGTGAGTTTCTGAGCAGAAAAGACTTGGAATTTGCTACTGTGAGAGCTACTGTACAAAACCTGGGGAAAACAGAAACAATTCCCAACAGGAACAGGAACTCAAAATGCTCAAATGTCTTTAAAGTGCTTCAGAATATAAACAGACTTGTCCTTCCAAACCAGTGAAAGGAATACACTTTGAGGCAGGAGCTTTTTATTAATAAAATCATATCATAGAAGCATAGAAGGGTTTGTGTTAGAAGGGACAGGATTGTCCTGTCTCAGCCCCTGTGCCATCCTCTAGAACAGCTTGCTCAAGGCCCCATCCAACCTAGCCTTGAACACTTTCAGGAATGGAGCACCCACAACTTTTCTGGGCAACATATTTGTGTGCCTCACCATCCTCTGAATAAAGAATTTCTTTCTGACATCTAAACAAAACCTCTCCTCTTTTAATTTAAAACCATATCCTCTTGTAGTGTCGGAGTACCTGCATGCACCTTGCAAGCTGCAGTGCTCAGTCCCAGGGATGAGAGCAGAAATGGAAGGTGCCCGTTCTCTCTGTGTGTCTGGCAGATGTGAGAGGGTAACCACATCTGTAAATCTGCTCCTTCTAATGTGCCTCTGGGGAGTCTCTTCTGGAGCATCTGTAGAAGACCCCATCCAAAAATGAACTGTGGATGTTGTGCAGAGTCTGCTCCTATCCCTGGCTCTTCGCTGCCATGCATGGCTGATTAAAAACCTGCTGGAGTATGAAGCAGAAATGGCTAGATCTCTGTTTTTAATGGCTTGAATAAACTTCAGGCTTGAACAGCTTAATTTTCAGAAAAAGATGAAAAATCAACTGAAATCAAAGATTTAGTGAAGGTTTGATTGATTAATTATCAGACTCCTGGCCTGTAAAACAAATTGTAGTGCAGGCAGCACCAAGTTAGATGGGCTGTTTGGGTAAAAACTGTATCTGAATAAAAGCAGAGTTGTTTTCTTTGCAATTCTTCAAAGGATTTTGGATGGTAGAAGAGCAATTTTGCAATAATAATTGCTACCAGCATGTGTTCTAATAACCTTTAATATAATAATGACAAACCCAGGAAACAGATCTTCAAATGCCAAAGAAAAGATTGATTATTTCCATAGGTGTGCTGCATTATTCTATAAAGAATAAAAATTTGTAGGAAAGATTTGCAAGAAACTATTCCCTGCAAAGTGACAAAATTTATCAAGGAATGTCTAATGACAATCAAACAACTATTTTGATGTAATTTATTTCAATAAAAGGTAAGTCATTGCAGAAATGTAAATGTCTTCCCTTTTTTCCCTGTCTCTTCCTGAATAAATGAGCGCACATTTCCCTAATAAAATCCTTTACAACCACAGTTCCCATATGTAGGGCAGTACTGAAATAGTGATATGATTGCTCATCACTTGGATTGCTCACACTTCCCCTCTGCTGAACACCAGGAATAGACTACTCTAAAAAGCATTAAAAACAAATGGTTGCCCCACTTCTAGGGAAGGTTCATTCAGTGAAAGAGAGGCATTGAACATGCTAAGAAAGTTATCTTTAAAAAAATAAAAAGGCTCTAAACCATCTCACAAATATTGCTGCTTTGCTGAACAAAAGCCTTTGTCTTAGAATCACCATCCCTGGAAGTGTTCCAGAAATGACTGGATGTGGCACTTAGTGCTATGGTCTAGTTCACAAGGGGGTGATCAGTCAAAGCATGGACTTGATGATCTTCGAGGTCTTTTCCAACCCCTAAAGATTCTGTGACATTGCAGCAGAATTGCTCAGTTTTATCCTAAGAAGGGTGCACTGGTTGGCTCATCCATGAGAAGCAAGATCTGCACAGTGTCATGGGGCAGGTGAAAGAAATGAAACCTCAGTGCTGCTAGTGAGACAGAAAACAAAGTGTCCATGCTCACCTGACAGCTTCCACAACACCAGGCTCTCTGTAAGTCACTTTATGACTGCTGGAGAATGTGAAAAATAACATTACCAAACTGATTTTTTCTTAAGCATGGAACTATTAAGGTGCAAATTAAGAAGTAGCTTTTGAACAACTTGAAAAATTTTAAAAATACAGGCATTACATGGTAAAGCTTCCTGTGGAATGATTTGTATGCACTGCTAGGTAGTTAGGATCCTGTGATAGAAGGAAGTGCAGTTTATGGTCAGGAATGGCTCCATGCCAGGGAATTTTGGAGGATGAATGCATGCCGTGGTCGACAGCTTTAAGCAGCAGATTTCCTCAGTGCTTTTGCATTCTTCAAACCTCACACCGAAAGAGATGATTGAGATCAAGGATTTCTCATCAAGGAACTTTCCAGAGGCCTTCCAATGTCCTGTCACAGTGGCTGAAATGTCTAGAATAGATGTTTGAATTGTAGACCCAAGTTCAAGACATCTCCAGGCATGGGATGGGCATTTGCATGGCTTCAAGCACAGGGAACTGGCTTTGGTAATGCTTTCCAGTGTAATTAAATGTCAAAAAAATAATGGCTGAAGTAGATATAACGTCTATTTTGTGACTCTAATATGTGTAGGCTAAAAAAGGCACCTGAAAAAATTAGGACTAGAGGGAAAAAAAGTGCCATATATTATGTAGCTCTGTTAAAATCTAGAGCTATTCTATAATATTCCATAATTCTGTCACTATCAGCTGAGGGTCTTGTCCTTGGAGTCAGAATCAAGTCTCCTGGTCCTTGACAGCAAAACCTAATGGCCCTGTTTACACTGGATTTTACCTTGGTCTTAACAGAGGGAGAATTGTGTCACCAGTGCCTCATTTATCATGGTATTTATATTGTTATGGTAAGATGTGGTATTTCCGGTTTTCTGCAGTGTGGGGTGTTTGTGGGCAGATATTAAAAGTGCCAGAAAAATAACAAGACTGTTTGCCAGGGTTTCTGTATGGTTGTGTAAAACATTTGTGGATGGTGTGAGGGACAGCACAGCACAGACCCTGAACTTTTAGAAGTTTATCGCTTCTTGGAACAGAAAAAACAATGGGGAAGGCTAATTTTTGTCTTTACATTCCTTGTTTCTGAGTCTTATATTCATCTTTGTGTAGTTCCCACAAGAAAACTTTAGTGCTATGATTATAATCACTCCACATTGACATTAATGTCAAATTAGAGAGGAATTCTTTGTGGTGTGCCCAGAACTGAATATCATGATTGCATGCTTCATCATCCAGACTATGAGAGGGAGTGGCACATTTTAAAATATAGGCAGATAAAATGGATGGAAATGACAGCATGTAACTCTGGAAAGAAAACGGGGTTGTAGAGTAAAGGTGCCCTCTGAATTAAACAAGTTGATTCCATGCTGTTGGCCTATCTGCAAATGTAATTGTGCCAAGCATTAGAAAAACAAAAGAAACCACCAAAGAAACTAGCATTCATCTGCCATCTAATACTTTTTAGGACATGGAAAGAGGTCATCTGCTTTCACTTCACTACTTCTTGTTTGCAATCATTGAGGGATTTTTAAGGATCTGGCTGAAAGCCAGTTTTCCAACAAAATGAGAAATGAGGGCAATTAAAAAATGGAAGCAGATGATTGCCTGTATATTAAAAATCAAAGGAAATTGAGAACCTTGTCTTTGAACAATAAGAAATATTTTGGCTCAGAGTGTGGTATTTAGCTTGGTGGAGACAAAAAGCCACTTCATCAATATTAGCTCAATGCAGTGCTTTTGGCAAAGACCTAACAAGTTATCAGCTGTTATCCTCTGTGGAGCCAGGGGGAAGGAGACATTCCTCTCAGGATACAAATTCATTTCTACATTTCCACAATACAAGTACTCTGTTTCTGATCTGTTTTCCATCGTTTCTCCTATTGACTGGTTAGAAATTGAGATGTGTGTAATAGCATAAAACATGGCATTGAACTTCAGGCCTTTTCACCAGTTGCTTCAACTATTTGGATTCTGAGACTGGTTCTTAGAGGCACATCTCTGTACTGACACATGTATATAAATGACCCTTAGCACTGGAGGGAAGGGGGTTACAAACGGCGCTCTTTAAAAGTCTGGCCACACACTCATTATATTCACTGTACTTGGCATCATGTCACTTGTGATCTAGTGGGCTCCATTCAACTCCCATCCTAAGGCCTCTGCATAGAGAGTCACTGTGATTGTTTTTAATGCTGTGGCAGGAACAGATGGTAAACATATTTTAAAGCGCTAAAAATATGGAAGGGCAGTAGAAATCTACATGGCAGACAGCTATTAAGCACCCACAGCTGTGACCAATTTTTTTTTTTTTTATTATAATAGTAATAATAGTTGCAATATATGCAAGTCCAATCCCTAAAAGGAAAATCTCCCTTGAAATCAGCTGGCATTTTTGACTTGCCTGAGTTACAGCAAAGGACAGGATAAACTTCCACTTGTAGTTTCCAGTTTGTCTCAGTCATACTAATGAAAAGAAACAAGTGAGTGTGGAGAGGGACAGCTGAACCCCGACTCACTGTGGCAGAGCAGCATGCAGAGGGCAGCCCCCATAGATCACTGTCTCACAGGCACTGTGTTTCATCACCCTGAATGGGCTCCTATCACAAGATTTTTATAGCCTTCGCAGATGTTTCAAGTTTCTGCCCGTCTATCACACTGTGGGAGGATGGTTTCCCTCAGAAGATGCCCTGTGGCTCAAGCAGCAATCTGTACTCGTAGCTGTCAGGCTGAAAAGGCTAATGCCCATCCACTCTGTCACATGCTGTAAGCTTACAAGTGCCAAGACAGAAACATACAGAAAAAATGCAGGAGACTTCTTAATGAGTTTCTTGTCACAGGCTAATGACAAAGCTGAAGGAGGAGCCTCAAGGCCTGAGTTTGGTTCTTAAATTTTGCTGAAGAGTTATTTTCTAGGAGCTTAAGGAAGGCCATTAAGAAAGAGGAGCACTGTGCTTCTGAGAGAAAGGTTATTCTCAGCAAGGAGAGTGTAGGGGGTGCTGCTCCAGTTCTCCCCAGTGATGGAAGCTGGTGGCTGGTGACTGAATTCTGAGTGACATCAGCACCCAGGCAAACCCATCCCTGTGATTTTGGCCCAGGGGTGTGCCAGCCTTCCTGTCCTTCCACAGCACTGCTGCCATGGCAGTGGTGCTGGTGCAGAACAGCCTGGGACACGGGGCAGCTCAGTCAGCCCACAGGACTGGGGGTTAGTGGAGTGCTTCCCACAGGGGTTAGGGGGCAGGCTTTGTCTCTTAAGAATCTTAATCCTAATGAACTGGCAGCTCTTACTGCTTCATAGCATACATAGTGTCCTGCTTGGCTTGCTCAGCTCTGAAAAGTCCTCCCAAAGCTATACTCCCACAACAGGGCTTACTCCTGGTTGTGTAGCAGGCAACATCAAGAGGAGATCTTCTGGTCACGGCTTCCTACTGGCAGCTCATAACACTCAGGTCATTTGGGTGTCTGAGGAATGGCTGTATGCAAATTCTGTCCTCCCAAAGCAGGACAGAAGGTCCTGTATTCAAATTCTGTCCTCCCACTGGGAAATCTCAGTGAAGGAGTAACAAATCTGTAAGTTTACAGGGTCTAATGCATGAGGTGTTTGATGCAGGTCTGATATGCTTTAATGCATTTGTGTCCTCAGAGAGGTCTGTGCTGGAAAAGGTTTTGGAAATGATCCCATGGATGCCTTCAACTTGATGTGTACTGTCCCCCAGGTCAGGCCCACACCGCCTAAAGGCAGCGACCTCCTCACAAGAAGGGTTGATGCTGAAAACTCCACCCCACTGTGCTGAAGGCATTAGCTGGGGAAGGAGTGGAAGTTGTGGACCTATCTGTGCTCCCCCAGTGGCATTCAGGACACTGCCACAGTCTGCATTGTACCTGTCACAGATGTGGCATGGCTGTCTGAGAGTTTAGGCCCCTCTAAAGTAGAACTTCCTGTTTTTATGGGGCAATGTGTTTGTGTTCATTCCCTTAAAAACTGAGGCATCAAGAAACCTTTGAAATTCTGTCCTTTTTGGTCTTTAATGTCACATTCACAGTTTCCTTCATGTAACATATTCTTCATGGGGAACCAACAGACATTTTAAACTAATTTCCCCTATAGGAAGTCAAGTCAGGAATACTTTTTTTTCTGTGCAAGAAGAGGACAGCATACAAAGAGGAGGGAAACTTCAAGGGGAAAGGGTTCTGATCTTGGTGTGCCAGACTGGAGCTTTCAACAGCAGCTGCCTGCTGCTCACAGACACACACACACACACACATGCATGCGTCTCAGGCTTGATTGAGTTTGGCTCAGCCAGTAGATCCTGACATGTACTTGAGGAACCTTCCCCAAACAGAAACATGCTCTTATCAAAGCAGAAAGCAGAAAGCCTAGCCCAGGAAAAAACTGCACTGCTATTAACAAGTTATTTATATGCAGCCTGAGCTAACAGTGAACATGTGGCTGGCTTTGACCCAGGGATGCTTGCTGGTCTTGGGCAAGGAATAGCATGAGCTAGACCTCATCATCCTCCCATGTCTGCAGGTAGAAGGTTCACTGTGCCTGGTGACACAGCAGGTGATAGTGGGCAGGACATGCAGAGTGCTGGTGGTGTGTGTGATGGCTGGAGGGTCAATGGAAGCTGGAGGTCTGTGACTCCCAGCAGGGCAAACATGAGCCATACTCAGAAACACAGAGGAGTAAAGTGATTTAATTAATAGGTATGCTACCCTGAGTCTTCAAATATAATTATCATGGGTGCTACTCTAATTCTTCAGTGGTGTAATGTTAAAATGAAAAAGTAATGATAGTAGAGATGCATGAATCTAGCCAAAGGCAAAATATAAACAATTTATGCTACAGCTATTTCCAGTACAAGATTTTCTTCTACCTTTAGGCTCTGTTCAGCAAACACTTGACTTAAGTATTTAATTTTGCATAGACATATAGTTCTACTGAATTTGGGGAGGTATTTAAAATGAGGAAGTAAGACACTGACAACACTGAGGATGCCTTGCTTTGCAGGAACTTAAAATCTTGGGCAGGTAATGCTCCTTTCCTGCTGATACAGCTGTGGTGGAATAAAGCATTTAGCATCAAAATACCAATAGAGAAAATACACCCCTGAGAGCCAGACAGGCTCAGTCACAAAGGCAACTATTGCTGGCAGAATTTTATCTAAGCTACAGGGAAAATCAGATATTCTTGTGCCCATTTTTTTGTATTTTTGCTTGAAGGTTTAAAGGCAGCAAGATTGGGATGTTATACACTTCTTCTCTTGTTCCCTTGCTATGGCCCTGACTGTGATGTTTCAGCGCTGCTCCTCACAACTCTGACCATACAGCAGAGCAGTCTGGAGTAGGAAAAAAAGGTTTTGTGTACATACAGATGATCTCTTCATCTCACTACACAAAGAAAACAAAAGAATATGTAGACAACTTTATCTGTTTAGCCTTTACTGAAATTTGAGACAGTCACTCTCTGGGTTCGGCTTATCTTTTTCACACATTTTTAGGGTGGAAATTTTTGCATCTGATTCTGATCCATGTAATCCAGAGTGGGAATGAGCCTTGTAGCTTTCTGCTGTGCAGTCACACTGAGACTCTTTACATTTAGAGTGCTACGAAACCCTCATGCAGCATCTTAACACAAGTTTGGTTCCAGTGCCGATGGGTTGCGTGCCACTTACCTCTTCAATAATTAAATGATTTCTGCATCTTCGAAATTTCATAACCGAACACAGATAAATTCTTCAGATTGCGATATTGCCTCTTCTTCAGCTGCAATATTCAGCATTTACATAGCGTTGTCTTTTTCCCTGCCAGTGCACCCATTGGGAACAGCATGTGGGTAGTGTAGCCAAGACAGCGCTCAGAGACTTTAAACAGCATGGCTGAAGTCCAGGCCCCGTTGAAGACATGGCAGCTCTCCCACTGACTTCAGCACAATCAGGATTTCATGGCTGTTGTGTGAAAAAGTTTTCCCAACACCCAGTATCCACAGATTTAATTTACGGTACAGCTTGAAAAAAGGCATAAAAATACTGGGATCCTGTGAGTCTTGGCACAGAAAAGGTGCTTAAAAATAAACTTAATTGAAGACAAGATGAATCTCGCTTGTCTCTTCATTCAGGGTCAAAAGGCATGAATTTCATTCACTAAATTATCAACACTTAAAACTTTTTCTGCATGATTAGACTATTACTAAGAGTCAGGACAGCAGAGTTCCTCCCACTGCATTGACCTGTGAACTTTTTAAAATCTTTTGACAGGGGTCATTGTCTATACCATGATAGTGAATGACTTTCCAAAATGGAGCCATTCTTTCAGTTGTAACATGAAGCTGGTGCTCTTTTCTTATGGCTTGAAAATGTTAATTTACATTGATGACATTTCTTGTCAATTTATGTACCATCTGAATTTGCTGATTAGTCACAAACGATGATGTGCTGCTTGCAGACTGCTGTTATTGCACCTTTACAAAAAGCTTCAGATGCTTCAAATACTTTCAGAATTAGAAATAACTCCTTTTCTTCTGTAAATCTGTGTGAGATTTTAACCAGAAACTAATACTTAAAGAATGTGTTTTCCAAATGAATTCTCTGCAGGATCTGAGTAAGTGGGAAGTAAGTAGCAAGTAAGTTCTAAGAAGAATCCATTTATACCTTTCCTCAGTAGAGGTACTCCACATTTCTAAATGTCTTGCTATAATTACATGTGTTGTACACTTTCTTAAAGGGCACATAGTTCTTCAGGATTCCATGCCATAGAGTCTCCAAGCCCTTTAGTCTGAGCTGACAATTTTTAAGACGTCCTCATCCTCAAAGTCTTTCCTCACTCTGTTTACTTTCTTCTGTGTTATATGTTTTTAATTTCCTGAAAGTGTCTTGCAGCTGAGGGCAATCACACTTGAAATTGAACTTCGGAATCAAGGGTCCTTCAGTAAATTTGCCCAGTTACTGTCCTCCATATCAAACTTCCTTGAAACACTTTTTTCCAGTGATACATATGAGAGAAAAACTGGCACTGCCTGGGTGACTGGTATGCTGGGGCCATTTCTTCCCATGATCTTTCGTGATGGTCTCAGTGGTCTCTTTTGTCACTTGTGCCTCACTTTGCACACTGAAGATGCTCATGTTCTTCAAGCAGAAATATAAAACCAGCGTGCTTTTAGCACTCATCTTAGCTCTCTGATGATTTAAATGTGTTTTTCTTACAAGCTGAGACTTAAGGGCAGTCTTAGTAAGCCAAATTCTGCTTTTATATATATATATGGCTGAAACATGAGAAACTTTATAGCTTTCCCAAGGTGTGAAGGCTATTCTAGAGTACTAGCAACTCTCCCCTGAAACAAAAGGATGGGTTACAGCCAACCTTGCTTTTTGGATAATTTAGTGAATGTTCATGCTAGTTCATTATTCAGGGATTCCTGGCAGATTTGTAATGAATTACTATGGTCTCTCTCTTTGACAGTTCAGCTGTATACAGGACTTAACAGTACTATTTTGCAGATAGCCTAATTTAAATTATGAATGATTTCTATGTATTATTGAAGATGTCTCTGTCTTGTGTTGTAATTGCTGACACAAGTAATAACTGACAACTTTTCTGATTAATGACATCAGGGAAAAGAGATTGTGGCTGGACTGCATGTGGCCTGCTTACAGTTTGCAACAACTTATGTGCCAGAATATATAAAGTGACCCAGACTAAATCAGCTTGGGAGGCTGAGGGTTTTCTCCTGCCCTTCAAGTCTTCACACCTTTGTGAAGAAAATTATTAAAAATATTGAAAAATGTTTCTCCTAAGGACTGGGGAGGTAGAAATTTTTTCCCCAGGTGCACACAGAGGCCCAGTGTGACCAGTGGGTACTGCTAATACAGCATTGCTGGGTAACTCGTATCCCTCATAAAGCTGCCATGGAAAGCAGCAGTGCCTGTGCTCAGCTGTGCCCTGTGGTGGCAATCAGGATCTCCTGGATCTCTGGCCTACAGGACTTGTGTTTTATGAAAATATGTTGTTTTTGTGATAGGGTCAAGAAGTTTATTTCCTAGAGTGATAAGAAACTGGGGACATAAAATCTCCATTATAGTAAGCTAAATTAGGGGAAAATCTTCCCTAGATACCCTATAAAAGAGGTTCATGCTTGTGAAGCATTATGTACTTTTAATACATATTAGTAAACATATGAATTATAAGTTAGTGGTCTTGTACCCTGGCTGTATTTAGCAAATGCTAGTAAATTTAGGCATGCTCTGGGATGGGCATCTAGGCTCCAAAATGCACATTTTGGTTAATAAGTTGCTAAAATAATCCATTACACTCCTTGGGTAGCTGCTCTCAGTGTCAGTGTGTTGGCACATAGATATGTATCTTTAATTAGGACGATTCCTGGAGCTTTCAGTTCTGGGTACAGGTACTGAGGTTTTCAGATTTCTCATCAACATTTCCTGTATCCATTTGGGACTGCTGGGTCACCCTGCACATCCAGCTCCATGTCCTTTAGCTGTGATTATGAGTAGTGCATAGGGATTTTTTTCTTCCTGTAGGCACCTGTACTCTTCAGCTCTGCTTAAATTGGTGTCTTGTCATAGAATGACAAAATTAAGGGTAATTTGGGAAGCCCTGGAGCCTACAGGGTACAAGAACCTGCTCTTGCACCATTCACAAAGTGAAGGGAGCAGTCAGCTCACAGTCACCTGGAGAACCAACAGGACTGTGGCTGAAGCATTTTGGTTCAAGGCCAGAAGTGGGCAAACAAAAACAAGAGGATCTTGGTTGAAAGTGATGGAAATTACACCTAGTAGGGAACACATGCTCCACCAATCTGTATAGAATAATGCTTTCAAATCTTGATGGTTTTGGGTATGGTTAATGGACTTAGTGCCAAAATCAAAACTGAGGACACCCAGACCAATTAAATGTCAGTTCCTCTTTCTTTTCAACGTCTTTTATTGTTTCTTAAGTTATTTTTCGGACTTTTGGAGTCAAATAAAACTTCTAAATATGTTTCTTAGTTAAAATTCTCTAGTTTCTTTAGGAAAGCTCTGATAATTAAACATTTTTACATGGCTTTAATGTACAATAATTAGTCAGATCGACTTCATTCAGAATTGGACTGATCATTGTCCAAATTTTCATATGGATATCAGTAACATTTCTATCAAATTTGTTCTGAAAAATAGATTAATATTCTTTCTCAGAATTTAACAAAGATAATGCTGGACAGGAGGTAAAAGTTTATGGATAACTAGAATGGAGGAATAGGAAATTATTTTATTTCAGCTATGAAAACAATCTCAGTAAATATAAATCAGTAAATATATGACAGGAAACAATTTCCACTTCAGAATATAGAGGGGATTGGAATATTAAATAACAGATCCAGTAATAAAAATGAAATGAATCTACCAATGGGATAACTGGAACGCACAAAAAAGCTTAAAAAAACCAATTTTTGTGTGATTTTGGGAGGCATTTTGAAGAACTGCAGAAGAAATGGGAAGCCAAATGGAAGGTGATTGAGGTGCAAGATAAGTAGTGTAAATTGACAAGCAACTTCATTTTTAGACAAGATTAGACCTATCTACTTAGAATAATGCAATGCTTATGCACAAAACTGATTTGTTTATGCAAATTGGAGGCAAACTGACCCTAAAGAAAAAAAAAATTAAGAAAACAACTCCCAAACTTGTTAAAACAGCTGTTTACTGATAGCCTTATTTAGGGCATAGTTTTCCTTAAATAATGGTCTTCAAGTAGTCATTTAGTTTAGTTTATTTAATTAAACTAGTTTAATTACCTAAATGAAAATTGCTTGTAATCATAATTTTGGAGTTCTTATCAAAACCAAAGGAGAACAGAATGAATGGAATAAGAACTGGTTGAATGGAATATAAACGAGGTTAAATATGATAGTAAAAATTATGCAGTCTTAAGGGTTTATGAAATTGATTTCTCTATCAGACAGGCACTTATCAGCTGAAAATGGCAGACAGGGAGGAAGATTTTTCTCCATTAGCTGATTAAAGAGTGATCTACCAACAAGCAATGGGATGGGCTAAGGAAAAGACCAGTGTGATCTCAGGGAAGGAGTTTCTAGCAGAAACAAGGACATTTTACAATATTATTGCAAAGTTTTGTTTGAATACTTCATCCGTCTTTGCAGTTACCTCTTTCCTCTTTTCCTTTGCATCACATTCAGAGAGAGGCCAGCAAGGTGCTGATGGGTGGGACCCCAGGCTGTTTCTCGTGGTGGATAAAGACTGATGGAGGATGTGCTGCTCTGAGCAGAGGGGCGGAGGAACAACGAAGAATGGCCTTGGCACAAGAAGAAATGGGTATAAAATGACTGTAAGCAAGTTCTAGCTGGAAATAGGAGAGGGTTTCTAAGGCCTGGAGGGGTGTGCTGCAGGGCTGCTCTCCAGGAGAGGAGCTGCAGCCAAGACTGATTCATTCCAGTGCAGAATTTCTTGCTTCTATTATCTGTACTATGTAATTTCCTTTAGCAGCAGGGATGAAATTCATGGTGCGGGGTGTTTTTTTTTTAGTATTCCCTTTGCACTAAGAGTATATGAGATGCTTTCATTGGAGCATTATTTTAGTCTAAAATTTAATTTAAAATATTTTAAATATTGCCATTTGACAAAAGGGTCAAATTCTGATATTTGGAAAAAGGTAATTTTAACACATACACATTTAGCATCAAATTCTAATTATCATGCTCCAAAATAGGTGTTAGACCTCTCCAAAGAAGAAGTCATTCAACTATTTTGAAGAAGGGCAATTGCTCACTTTTCTGATATCTCTTTTCCCTTAGTCTTCTTCTTACTAATATCTGAAATGCTTTGGTTGCTTTTTTTTTCTCAAAAATTTCAGGTTTCTTATGACATCTGACATGGGAAATATTTGCTTTAGGCATTGACACCTGTTCNATTGAAACCTGTTCAAGCCATAAGGAACTTAAACCAGTCTTGGAATAGGTGACATTAATCATATATGGTATTTCCAAATCCTTCCTTTAATGTATTTATCTATGACTATGGATATAATTGTTTGATAATGTTTTTAGAGATATTCTTTATATAAAAATACCAAGAATCCTTGAACAGTGTTCACATAAAGAGAAACACACTGCCTACAGAAATGTTGTTTCAGAATTGGAAAGTTTTTAAACCGCTTTATTTACTAAGTATACTGAGAAGACTTTACAAAGGACTGAGAGTTCACTGGATGATAGATATATTTTCTTATAGAAATAGAAATAGCTATTTTTATATAATAAAATATATCCAGGATTTACTTTTAAAAGAACAAATGAAAAAGATAAAATAGTGTTTTGGCTTGCTAAGATTTTTTTTTTCTAGATCAATATATTAATTGGTTATGTCTGGACTGTGGCCAGGAATTTGTAAAAATGTTGGCAAAAAATGATGTTGTANGGTTTCTTATGACATCTGACACGGGAAATATTTGCTTTAGGCATTGAAACCTGTTCAAGCCATAAGGAACTTAAACCAGTCTTGGAATAGGTGACATTAATCATATATGGTATTTCCAAATCCTTCCTTTAATGTATTTATCTATGACTATGGATATAATTGTTTGATAATGTTTTTAGAGATATTCTTTATATAAAAATACCAAGAATCCTTGAACAGTGTTCACATAAAGAGAAACACACTGCCTACAGAAATGTTGTTTCAGAATTGGAAAGTTTTTAAACCGCTTTATTTACTAAGTATACTGAGAAGACTTTACAAAGGACTGAGAGTTCACTGGGTGATATATTTTCTTATAGAAATAGAAATAGCTATTTTTAAATAATAAAATATATCCAGGATTTACTTTTAAAAGAACAAATGAAAAAGATAAAATAGTGTTTTGGCTTGCTAAGATTTTTTTTTTCTAGATCAATATATTAATTGGTTATGTCTGGACTGTGGCCAGGGATTTGTAAAAATGTTGGCAAAACATGATGTTGTACGAAATTCAAAGTTCATGTGAGATCTCATAAGCAAGCAGAGCATGTGAGAAAACTGCTATTGATTTCCCAGTGACCAAACTCTGAATGTGAACGGGGGAAAATTAAATATAGAGACTGTTCTTTCTCTGAAGTATACAAATAACACAACCTTTATTTGAAAACATGCAGTTTTTAATGTTCTATTTTTCATTATCTTCCTATTCTAGAATGTATTCATGAAGCATCAACAGCAGGAAATATCTCCTGGACAATCCCAGCTATGGATACTGGAACACAGGGAGCAGCTTAGCTGTCCAAAGGATGGAAAAGTAGGGCAAACGGAGCAGACCTTTACTTCTAAATGTATCATCTTTAAAGGTCAGATTTTGCATGGAAAGCCTTTAGTAAATGTCCTAGAAGATATTTTAGACAATTCTTTAACACTTGTAAAGAGCTGAACAGCTCCGTTGTTAAAATGAGTGGTTTGATTTTTGAAATGCCAGAAATATTGCTTTACTCTCAGCTTCGAGTGGATACTCATTCATGTGAACTGATTTTTTCCCTGGTGCTGTGCTTATCTACCTCAATGGAGGACCCTAGAATATGGGTTTTCATCACAAAATGTTGTTACCACAGATAATATGGCAATATTTTATGTGTTTTAAAGAGAATGGCATTAAGTATGTTTTAATTTCAATGTTTGCTTTTTACCTTGTAGATACAGCATAGATTTTTGAGCACAGGCTCTCACAGACACACATGCCCAGATTCTTAAGTGACCTCATTATTAATAACAGTAATATAAATATCAAGTTCTGAAGTAATAATGTGAAGTCCATTTTGATGCTGGGTAGTAAGCAAAATGTTTATCTTACTCTTGCTCAATATAGGAAAAGATTAGTAAATTTATTTTATTCTTGTACATCTTTAAACAATAATAACTTTAAAAAATTGTTGTAATATATTTACTCCTTTTGTGTTATGTATTTTTATTAATTATTATTTGAATTATATTGAAATAGGTGAACTACTGTACAACACAGGGGAAAAATGTTCATATTATGTGTGTCAGTCCAACAAAGCATCAGGTTATTTCATTGGCATGTGGGACATTCTACCTAGATTTCAGAAATACCAAAGTATTTAAACAGAAGTTGTCCCCAAATTCCTTTGTCATTTTCTGTGTATATGTGCTCTTAACTAGTGAAGCCAGATGAAGAGCTTTTTTAACTAGATAAATAAATACAAAACCAACTCAGGATACTTCATTCAATCTGCATAGTAAAAACCCCCAACCTTTCTTATCCTGATTATAATTGGGATTTTAGTTGATTGTAACTTGTAAGTTGTCTAGGAAATTATCAGAGCTCTTGCTTTTGCTGATTCTGGTTCAAATGTCTTAATGGTTGCACCTTTTCTACAGGTGGAATAGATGCTTTACCAACACAGCTGATGTGACAATGGTGGGATGATTTTGTAGCAGGAGGTGACTGGCAGCTGGGGGAGGATTGGTTCAAATCCTAATTGACAGCTTTCCTGTGTGACTCTGAATAAATCATTTAACCATACCTGGTCCCCCCACATCTGCTGTAAGTCAGTAATACCTCTCATCACACTGTGCATGCCCATCAGACCTACCAAGAATGTGTATTCCTATTTAGGGAGGGAATAAAAAGGATCCTCATGTCTGGGGCTTCCAAATGAAATCCCAAATTAAATTACAGGAATATTAATAATTAAGGTATCCATAAGAAAAATCTCATAAATTCAGGTGAGCAATCATTACACAGACAAACACTCTGCTGAAAATAATGGGCATGTGTAGAATCACTTAACTTTATAGCTCAGTTGTCGATGGTTAAGCAGATCAGGTGAGTAAGGATTTTTCATATAGATAACCATCTGCCTCCCAGCCCCTCAGTTATACCCTTACCACAGTAATAATATAAAGGCAAAACTTCCAGGACATGTGAATGCCTCCTGTCAAATGAATCTTAAACACCATAATGATGTCCCTTATCTAGAAATGAAAACTAATAATAAATAGCAGCAAATATTTCAAGAATGCATGTTCCACATTACAACTTCATTTCAATGAAACTTTAGGAAAAAAGTTTTACCAACAATAAAACACAGAAAAGCACACAGACTAGATTTACCATTACCTGTGTCAAAAACACCAATTTAAAAGTTAATCAGAAAAAGCATTCGACCTTATTCATTAGAAACAAAACATTTCTTAAGCATAATTATAAGATCACTTGCTAACTTTTAGTAGAAATAACTCAAAGCAGCTATTTTATGAAAAGTTAATTAATTCCAAACTTTCATATGTGGTCTATCAAAATGTGAGCACGACCATCTTTTATTCCAAAGTGAAGTTTCTATTTCTGATTATTGTGTCTGACAAGTTTTGGAAACACATCTCGTGCATTCTCTCACATTTAATGTAAAACAATCACTGCCCTATTTTTCTGTCAGATTCATTTTTTCATTCCTAATAGCTCATGCACTTATGGGCTCTTCTGACAACTACTTTTTCAGCAGAGCTGCTGTCTCCTCTGACCACTGACATTTATTAATCAATTGATCAATAAGTCATTTGAACCCCCCTTGGGAATGTTGAAATAGCCGTTGTCCCTCTCAGATTGCCCAACTAAATGATTGTGTTGTTGTTGTGTTGTAGTGGGAGTGTTATGGAGCTCTCCTTACAGTCAGAGTATGAAATCTAAAGCACACTGGAGAGCTATCAGCCACTTTCCTACTGATGCAGAAAAGGTGATTTGTTCTCGAGAAACTGCTCCTTGCAAATACATCTGTATGAGCTTAACTTATGCATACCAATAGCTCAAGAGACCTCAGAAGGTGTGAAACTCACGTGTGGAGATGTAGGCACATGAAAAAATGCTTTTAAGACCTGCCCCAGAACAAAGCTATGCATTTATTCTATGTCTTCTGGTCCAACCTTTGTGTTGTAAAAACCACAAAAGGGCTGCTCAAGGAAAAACAGGCTGGGCTGTTTTGGTAATGAGTTGCTATTGTGCATAAATTGATTTAACTCCACTGAGGTTCTCATCCTGCAATGAATAATTTTGCCCTTATACTTTCTGAAGTACAATGCATATTCATTTACCATTTAAGTAAAAATTCGACTTCCTATATAGAGAAAACATGGTTGCTATTTTTCCTGCAAGAAGTGGTGGATAAGAGGTAAATTCATACTGTAAAGATCACAACACAGCCAAGGATATGTTTGTGGTAGAAGCTCCAACAGGGACACAGAAACTTTGGAGATTCCACATTAGAAATGAAACTCAAGCATTATTTGGAATGGTGCTGTGCTACTCTTATGTTTTGAAATGTGGTGAAATTAAAGTTTTTACTTTTTGCTCCAATGAACAAACTGTTAGATCTCCAAGCAGGATGGGAGCAGGAGAACAGCTCTGTCTGGTTTGCTTTGGAAGCCTGGTGTGGATTATGTATAAATGCAGAAAAGGCACATTTGAGAGTCTCTGTTTTGTTCCTGGGGCACTTCAGAAATCCATGATATTGTGGCATTGTGCCACCAAGTGCCACTACTGACTTTGGCAGTATCATAAAGAGCAGAACATTCTGAATATGGCAGTGTCTGGAATATCAACAGATTCAGAGAAGACAGATCTTGCACTCAATGACAGCTCCCTGCTGCTTTTAAAGGGAATAGAGATGGAACTGCAGGAAATTTAAGGAAACATTTTCCCATCAACCTACAGATGAAGCTAGACCATGGATAGAAGGTGCTCAGGTGGATTAGAGGACTAGGAAGTGTGAATGGCCACTTGTCCTTGGGTAGCTGATCCCTGATTCAGTCCCTACCACCTGTAAATAAGAAGTTATTGAGGAACTGTGTCCTGGGACAGTGCAGCAGTAAATCCAAAACGAGGGGAAATGAGCACTGAAAAAAAAGTAGGAGGAACAAACCAGCGGTAGGTGCTCCCTAACAAGATTTCTCTGGAGTCTCCAAGCAGCAAATCTGACCCAGGTAACACCACAAAAAACATAACAACATGCACTCCCTCTGAGTGGCAGAGGTCTCTAGAAGCTGAGATACTGAACATCATGAGAAATTTCTTCTCTCCCCATTAGCAAGATCTTAGACAGAAAGGTTGTGTACTAGGAACAACAAGCAATAGCATTTTCTGCCAAAAGGGTAAAAAAATGAGGAAAAGGAGCCTGGATGTTCCTTAATATCCAGAGAATTTGGCTTTGAATTCTTCCTCCTGGGAACAGTGTAACTACAGCACTAGTCTTTCAGTCCAATGTAAGATTCACCTCTGCTGCCTCACTCCCATCTGACCAAAAATAAATGAAAAATAAAAAAGGAAGGGCAGGGTTCATCTTAGTCATCTAAAAGCTTCAATTTTTGTTGTTTTATCTGTATGCTTTAAACATAAAGTATGTGCAGGTCTGTGAAGGCTGAAACACAGACTCTTGCTTTGCTTCCACTAATTTCTGTGTGCCAGTTAAGAGTGTTCTGTGTTCCAACAGAGCACAGGCAGCTGAGAGGTGTGGCAATGACCTCAGGAGAAGCTCAGTCTGAAGAAAATCATTTCTGGACTTGCAGTGCCTCTATTTAGAAACATCTTGTAAAAAAACCCACAAATGAGCCGTTAAAAATTCAGACTTCAAGGACATTAGTGATCCTTCAGTTATGATAAGTACTACTTCCACTTGCAAAAAATAATCTTGGCCAGAAGGACAGATAATAAAAATCATCAGGAAGCAATGTCTGGACCTCTTGCAGAAATCACATTTGTGTCCTCTGCTGACCTTTGCAAATACATGTGTGCAAATTGACTGTATGTATTCTTTAAAATCAATAGTACTAACTGATAATATAGAAATGTGAGACTAATGGATGAAGAATTAAAATGCCAAACCAAAGGGTTAAAATTCATATTAATATGGACAGCTAAGGCCAAGTCATACTGCAGAACTGAGGGCAGCAGGTCACTTTGACAGCTTGTCCATACTTAATGGAAGTTTATTGACCCAACTGTGTGAAACCACAGTGAATATTGCATATCCCTTTGTCACATGGAAAAGCCGCATTTATGGATTTCTGTGTCATCAGCAGGAGTGAAAAATCTTTTTTGAATCCCTTCTTTTTCACTTTTTCATATCAACATGATCCCTTCATAAATTTCTACTGCAAGCATATAAGTTTATTTTCTGGTCACAGACATCTGAAGTTCTTCTCATTTTAAAGAGGCCCAGATCATGAAACCCTCTCTGCAGGACCTTGCAGAAATAAAATCAGCAAGGAGTTGAGTCAGTGAAATACAGAATGTAGCTCCAAGCACTGTCCAGGTAAATTTTCCATTGTCCTATTTCACACCACCAATATATTATTTGGCTGCATTTAGTGCACAAAATAGTTTATAATTTTTTGTGCATTTGCACCCTTGCATTTGGTGAGACACTGAACATTTAATAGTGGTTCATCTCTGCTGATGAATTTTCACTGTACATTGCAAACAGGAACAGGTGACATACAGTGGTTTTATATAAATATCACAATCAGCTTCCATAGTCAGTTCATGGTTCCATAATTTCATATACTGCATGAATGTAGTATAAAAAAATCCTTTGGTATCAATAATTAGGAAAAACCAGATAGGAATGCTTTCACTTTCTGTACCAGCTTATCTCCTGATCAACTCAAAAAAGTTGAAAGTCTGAAATTTCTGATGTGATTTTCTTTTAACATTTTCAGCTATTAGACCAGTCAAATTAAGAAAATTTTATTGTATGTAAGGTCTTGTTAAATATCAAGAGAATGAATGAAGATACTTGTATGTTCTATTTAAGTTTTACAGTCCACGAGTTTAATTTATTTTGAAATATCTATCTTAAGTAACTTATTAATTTTTGATATAATTCTGAAAGACAACGAAATGCTCCCACTTTTCCCTGTTCAAAATTAGATTACATTCCTGAAAATAATGTCAAATAAAAACACTAACTTTTGGTAAAGAACCAACCATTCCATTGAACATTTTTGCCTCTCTTTATTTGCAAGCATTAATAAAATATTCTAAATTCCCACGTTTGGTCAGCAAAGGCTACACATGTGTGGGGGTGCATGGAACAGAAGCAGTTTTTAATTTAGGAGAATTAGCCTCAGTAGGACAAGGCTCTGCTCACTTCGACAGCTGCAAATACTGGCACACACTGAGGTAAACATGTTTAAATTACATAATTTCCAGACCACTGATTTTTTTGCAACTAACTCCAGGGCAGTTCCCTTGAAAGAAAAACTCAAGGACAGATTTGTGATGCAACATTATTGTATCCATTAAAAAATGCCAGAAACATTCTGCTCTGGCTCTGTATTAAACATATTGTCCTAATATGTGATTCATGCAAGACTTCTGCTCCCTCCAACTGGACCAAACGGCAGCAGGCACCAATAGCCTGGACTAACAATAGATGCATTTTCTTTGAATTTCTCGTGTTTGTTTGTGGCTTTTTTTTATCTACCAGAAATTATCCGATCTTTTCTGGGTGGTTTATTTCTCTTTCATTTTCTAGCCTGACACTGAGAATAAAACCACGAGTCACTGCAGAAGCCATTAATCTGCTGTATTGACAAGCTCACAAAGTGGCACAGAAGTTAAAGATTTTTATCAATTTAAACATAAAGTCAAATCCTGATATTTCCATGTTTTAAAAGCTGTGTTGATCTACACATGTGCTCTCCTTGCTTCCTTCCCAACTGTCTCCCCAAAACGGGTGAAGCAGCTGATGAACAAAGGAGGATTATCTCAGGGCCAGCTCCCAGCAGTCTCAGTTTTCTTGGAAGGCATCTTCCTTTTGGGCAATCCTACAGAAAAAGTCATGTTGATTGAAGAGGAAGCAATATCCTAATTGAGTGAAGGTGTTGGGTTGGTGAGGTATTTACAAGGAATGCTTCTCAGCTAATTGTTTAGAACAGTCAATGTAGAAGAAATGTTGGTAGTCAGTGAGGTGGAAAACAGGATAAGAAAGGACAAAAGGATTTTTTAAATTCAAAATTTAGGCAGTACAGAAGGATACATTCTCGAGTTGATAGCTGGCATTATTATTTGCATTGTACCATAGGTTTCTGAAAAAAATAAAAAAGAAATTTAACACAGAAGCCTCTTCCAACACCATTGTGACCCCTACCCCAGAAGGTGTTCATAGAAGAAATGTGGATTTTGGATATGTTTGTCTGATTACTTGTGATATGTTGACATTTAAGTGATAGTTCTGCATGTAAAAAACATATATTGATGTGCAAATAAGATGTCAGATTAAAGTGAGGAGAAACACATCAGGTTTCCTTAGGTGGTTAAATCTACTTCCTAGTTCAAGTATGGATACCCAAACAATTTTGGAGTTTATTTCACCTGGAGCATTTTCAGAACATGGCATGGTAGTTTTACTCTCCTTCCACAATATCAGTTTGCCATGGACTACCACATACTCTTGTGACTTTTAAAAGCATGAATCAGTTGCAGTCTCCTGACGGCAAAGAGGAGTAACTCACAGGCTGGTGTTGGTGCTAGGCAATGAACATCCAGAAATGAGAAGGGACGTGGACATTTCCCTCCTGTGCTGGTCACTGAACAATCTTCTCATGAAAGAGACATTTTAGGAGGCAGCAAGGCAGGAGTATTTTTGGGGCAAGAACAAGAATCCAGAACGAGAATCTGCTTGTTCTCCATAACTTCATGTGTTGTGAGTAGAGTCAGCATTAGTTCAAACTGATATAAGGTTAAAAGGTTTTATAAGGCAATGAATTCTCTAATTTGTAGAGAGGACATTCTTTTGTGACTCATCAGTTCTTCTTTCAGTGCTTGGCTGCAGCAGAAACACCCAGGAGATAACAAAAAAGAATTGAAGGAATTGCCCCCCTTTCCCTCTAAGAAATTCTCCTAATCTGCTAGGAGCTCACATTTGCTTAAGAGGGTGAATGAACTTACACTGGGTGATACAACATTATGGGACTCCTTTGAGCAAAGAACTTTTACATTTCTGGTGTTTTAGCAAATATTCTTTTATTTAAAGAAAGATTTAGCAAAACTATCAGGATGATCAGGATGCACTTCTTAGGGCCACAGAAGAAATGGCAAATAATGGAAAAATATTGGAGTCCTGAATTAAATGAAACACTAATTTCAGTACTTTTTTTTCCCTACCATCTCTGTTACTGCTGAAGATGAAAACACCAACGGCAATAGTTAGACAAAAGCTGCCCTTGTGGAGGCTTATGTTGTCTAATGTTTCTTGCCAAGAGGACATTTCCAGGCCCATTTTCAGATTGTAGAGCCTGTCAAAACAGTCTGAATAATTCCCCAAAGTCTCATCATTTCCCTGTAAGTGTCATGACAGCTTTGATAGATGCCTTCATTTCCATATAATAGTCAAAAAGGCAAGAACACTTTTTATTTCTTCTCAATAAGAATAAGATTTTCAAAAGTCTTTGGTGTTCTGAAGCTGCTCCAATTAAATTCAATATGTTTTCTGACTAGCTTAAAAGGGAGAAAGAAGTTAGGGCCATGTAGAGCACTTCAGAAAATCCTACACTTCTTTTTCATGTATTATTCAACCCATTTATGTGCTTATGCAAGCTCAAAGGGTGCAATACAAAATGCTCATATCCACACCCTTGTCAAAGAGTACTTAACATCTAACAACCCTCTGCCAAAAAAATCTGAACTATGGCTTAATTTAAGAACCATTCAATTTTGTCATATTTCCTTATGGTAATTTTTAACAAAAGTGAATCACTACTGACAAACACCCCTTTAACAATGGTATATTAATTGAATTAAGATGGAGAATAAAGGAGGCATTACAGGCAGTTAAGTGTGAGAAAGCATGTTCTACACTGAATAATTAATTTTCATTCCGAGATAAAAATGTTTCCCATTGATTTACAACCCCTTCTGGCTATAAAGCCTTTTGGTGGAAACCTGATTCTTAATTATTGTCACAGGAATGCTAAGCTTGTCAAAAAGCTATTTCCATCATGATGATCAGCCTTAACTGCTCGGAGCAATTTTTGTGCCATACTTAACAGCTGCTTCATCATTTGTTATCTTTTCAATTAAGCACTCTATTCCTGAACTGCTCATAATCTCCACAGAAGAAAGAAACACACATGCAAACACACACGTGCTCACATACAAGTCCATGCTCTCCTCAGCACAAACCCTCAACAACAGCCTCTCTGCTTTTCTTTATTAAACAGAGTTCAAACATTTCTATGAAATGCTAGTGGGATATTTGGACTGTGGTATGTACAGATACTCTCAAAGTAACACAGAAGGCTTCAAAGCATCACATCAGCATTTTCAGTTCACATAGTTCTATGTTCCACTATATCTTTTGTCTGCTAAATATACTCCTTTCAGTGGCAGAACTGAAAATAGACTGATTACTCCATTTAAAAAGCAAACAGAAACATGCCTTTCCCTAAAAACATCAGTCATGCATTTATTACACTGAAACTAGAAGTTTATAAATTAATGTCCCTTCCTTGATATAGATTTTATATTCCTAATGTAATTATTATATTTTGGAGATTTTTTTTATTTGAAGAGTGAATGAATATTCTTAACCTGGATGAGTTTAGCAGAAAGTAAAGAGAGAGGGACGTCAGGTGCTTCTTCCTCCTACAAAATGAGAAGGGAAAACAAATGAGGAAATTGGTCTTCTTCTTCCAGTGACCCTAATTGCCAGTATGACAGTATCTCCTGTAAGTATTTCAGTTCTGCACACGGAAACGCACACAAGAAAATTTGCTGGTTCATTGGTTTACGATGTAAATCAATTCTAACTTAATTTGAGATACTTCATTTATGCTTCTTGTTTGAATCAGTGATCTGTGGCAAATCTTGTTTGTGCAAAAGCAGAAACAGAAGTTAATAGATATAGAGTGCCAAATTATGTTGCCAGACCAACCACTTGAACAAAGTTTTTACCTGCAGGTTTGACTAGTAAACAAGAATGTTTGTAGAAAGTTATCTTGACATGGTATGTAAATATTATTTGCTGTCAAGTGAAAACATGAATGTGTCTTTGTAAATTTGCTAAAGTATGAGTTGGGTGCATTTGTGAAATAACTGCTATCCAAGTGCACTTTGGAAGCATTTCAGGGGATATTTATTTATTACCAACAGAAAATGGCATTTTATGATAAGACAATGTAAACAACTGTTCTTCATTAGAAACCTGAATTCCATCAATGAAGCACATGCTTGGCTCTATTGCTGGAACTATTCAGTTATGTGTTGGTTTGGAATTTAAATTTTTTTTTTTTATGAAGGATTTTATATTGTACATATACCCTTTAAGGTTAAAATATAGTCATCAGGTTTATTTGGGCAGGGCAAGAGGGAATGGAACAGGAAAATTCAAGTGCTTTTGCATATATCTGAAGCTCCTTCTTTGCTGTTACAATGATGATAGGCTAACCACATTTGTATTGTATGTTCAGGTTTTTAGAGCTCCAGATGGAAAAATGAACCTTTTGAGCTAGGCAGTTTAAAAATACAGAGCTTCACCAAAATCTGAATTCTACTTCTCACCGTGTAGGCACCCTTGTTAATTTTTGCTTTAACTTCATCAGCGTGTACACATAAAGAAACACATTTTCTCCAGCCCTTCTGATGATTCACTGTACAGGGATACCAGCTGTAACTAAAAGCTCCAAGTCTCCCCACTACAAATTCAAACCAGACAAACCAGACATATCTAAAGAATTTTCCTTCAGCTTACTTAACCTGAATAATTAATCAGGAACCACTCTGACTCTGGGACAAGCTGAGCAGGTTCCTCTCCCAAATTCTGTCTGGGCATATTCTCTGTTCTGCCCTGCCAGCTTGCTGCTCTTCAGACATGCTCTTCCACTTGCTGAACAGAAGAGCTTGCCTCATTCTTTAGGATAACTGACAGGAGGGCTGTGGTCTTGGTACTCTGGTCAGAAGAAAATTTTTCCATCGGGACTCCTCTTTTGGTGAATTTATATTAATCTCCAGCTCTGAAACGGATTGCTATGATCACCTGTAGTCCTGACCTCAAATTTCAATTGGTTTTTGATTCTTTCAGGATTGGTTCCAAAATGCACCCTTCTATTAAAGAGTTTAATGTTATTATCCTTCAAAAAATAGCAAGTTGCATGTAAATTATTTAGAGAAATGGGACATGAGGATAAAAACATTCTTACTGATTTTTCCAAGGTGATTCTATTAATATTTGGGCCACAGAGAACTCAATCATATAAGTATTTGTATGTGTGACATGGGCTGCTGTAAGCAATTAAAAAAAAAAAGGAAAAGAAAAGGTTTTGTTTAGAGGGCTCATTTGACTTAAAGTGTTTCTGTCATCCTTTAAAATGCTGAACCTGAGGCTCATGAGCTGAGTCCAGCTGAGGGTCTGGCCCATCATTTGGCATCTGTGGGACAGAGCAGGAAAAGCAGTGGTTGAGAGTCTCCAGTCCTTGAGTGCCTCTGGTCAGACACTGCTGTCAGCTATTCCACATGTAACACACTGAAATACACGGATTTACTGGCCAGCTCCAAAGGATGGAGGCAGTCAAGGGTTACTGCAGACAGGCAAAATGCACAGCCCACACTCTCAGCTGTGTGTATAACCACATGAATGGATTATCTGCTTTTCTTAATATGAAAGTAAAATATAAAATAAAATTCTAGAATACAAATAATTTCTACCCAATGATATATAAAAAAAGCTCAAAATAATTTCTTTCTTGAACAATTATTTAACAATCTCTGAAAATTGAGATTAAGAGCACAAAAAACATTAAAAAATCAAGGAATTGAAACATGAAGTCCTGCAGTGTCAGAACAACAGGTGTGCTAAAATAATCTATATCTGTGGAATGATCATGTAAGGTGATTTACCTTGTCTTGAGATATTTGGCGTGGAAATATGGATAAAAGGTATTGCCTGGTACATTTCTTTCTGTCAACATGTGTGCATATATGCACTTAGGGATAGTAATATAGACAGAGATAAAGAGAGAATAGTTGTGACCTCTCTTAATTAGGATTCATGATAAGATACCAAATAAAAAGGTCAGGAAGATGGGGCTCTTGAGAAAATATCTCACATATTCCTACCAAATAGAAAGAAGGTAGGAAGAAAGGATTTCAACTGTGTAGGTGTCTGCCAGGAAAATAATGTGTCAGGATGCACTGAACATCTGCCAGGTTCTTGGAAAGCATTTTGTCAATATTTTGATAAGGCAACCAGAGACATGTGAGGAACAGAGAAAAGGCCAATGAGAAGGAAGAAACTTTGAAATTACAAAGATAGCAAGTTGTAGTAAAGCAGCATAACAGCAAAAAAAGTTGTTTCAGGAGGGAAATGTCAACGTCACAGAGAGTTGGAAGGCTGGCTTAAAGGAAAAAATATCAAAATCTGTAAAATATTTTGGAGAAGATAGATGCAAATCATCTGCTCATAGAGAAAAAGCAGTGAATTCAGTGAGAGGATGAGTGCATTAACATGCAGCTTATGAGATAAAAGTTTTAGGCATTTTGGAGAGATATCTCTAAGGAAAACATCTCATCTGCAGAGGGAGTAAGAAAGCTGAAACCATTTCTGAGACTTTTAAAGGTAGAATACAGTGTACTTTATCTAGACTCTAATCCTGGAAAATAAATAATTGAAATAAAATCTTAGTTTATATAATAGGAAAATTTTTGGCTGAAGGTTATAGCTTTTCCTCATAGGACTTCTCTTGACTGACCCAAGCTGACATTGCCCTTGACATCAAAGACTATTACACACTGCATCACTTTCAGATCTGTCCCCAGGCTACCTTCATCTGATTTTCTCTAATACAAATACAGAACCACTTAGTTCTGCCCCAGAATGTGTTTCTTTTCAGCTTAAAGCAGAAAAGTCCCAGCTGGAAAGGTATTTTGTAAGTGTAGTTAAGGCTGGAAATCCCTGTCAACAGCCATCCTGCTGCCATCCCCATGAAGGCAGCCTGGGTTGGGAAGGGCTGGCATTGCCATGGAAGAACACAAGACTGAGACCTGCAGCACCCATCTGGGTTTTGTCACTGCAGAGGATGACCAGGCACCCCCACCCGGTCATTCCTTTCTTTCTGCTGGAAATACGAGGCAACATTTTTCTAAAGTTTACCAAACTGAACATTAAAATGTGCATGCTATTTCCTTGTGGACAGAATGAGGAGGCAAATGAAGCACTCATAAAAGGCTTGGTTCACTATCCAATAGGCTCCTGGAAGATGCTTCTATACTGCAGCAAAAAAGAAAGTAGAATTGCTATTTCTTAGGACTGTATCACATCCTTCCACTTATTATTTCTTATTCTGATGTTTTATGAGATCTCAGTTTGTCTCCCCTTTTTTTTTCCCTCAGAATCTGTTGCCTCTCTTTTTCAGTTCTAGTTGTTAACATCTCCATGCAGCTGAGCTGTTTCTTTAAAAAGCCTTTGTTTGATGTAATGTAACCTGAGAGCTCAGCCACCATGTTCAGCGCTAAGGAATTTTTTGCAGCAAAGGTGCCAAGCCGTTGCTTCTTTTGGATTTCTCTCCTTTTCTTTATTTAATTGCAGGGTGAAGGACCATACTTGCAGAAATAGAAATAAAAGACTCCCCATTTTATGTGGCTTGATTATATGTCTTTCTCTGCACTAGAGAGTGTGTCATCTGCTAATACAAAGGGTGATTTTGCCTCAGTAAAAGGAATGTAATTTCTGGGATCTCAACTCAATTTACTGCTGTCTTTTGGCTCCCATCCAGGGAAGCATTAAGGGATATGCTTAATTGTAATCATGTGAACAAATGAGAAGTCCTATTGATTTACTTATGGTTTGGGTTGTGTTTAAGAGCTGTGTTTGGACAGTGCTTCAATTCTACTTTTAAAAGGGACAGCTTCTCCTTTCTGCCAGGTATTAAAAATAGAGAAAATCCTCATAATGACACAAACATTTGCTGGCCAGGACAGGTCTGGAGAGAGTTGATGGTTGCTGAATTGGTCTGGCAGGAAGAACTACAGAGACAGAAAGGAGAAAATTATGAAAAAATACCATGAAAAAACAACAGTTAGGAGGGTCAGGGAGATGGAGTCATGAACAGTCACCTACTGCCTGACTCAGCACAAATTCTCCTTCAGGTCTCATTGCAGGGGAATTGCACAGCAGTGATCATGTATGGCCTGGAAGCCCCTATGAGCAAGAGCAATAGAAAGGCATTGGTATCCTTTAGAAATGATCAGCTGCTTTTAATGCTCACCTTGTCTGCCAGCTGCCACAAGGCTGCCTTAAGTACCAGATGCTGGAAGAATTTCTTGTTTTCATTACTGTTAGAAAAAAATGATAATTAGGGAAGGTTGGGATAAAAAGGCCTACAACAAGTATGATTTCACAATTTATACATATGTGAATATATTTGAACATACTTGATTATATTTTGGGGTCCTAAAGGGAGGTTCCCATAGCAGAAGGAGGCAAACCAAGCCTCCAAACAGTGATGAACCATCCTTGCCATAAGATCCCATGCAGATCTTCTCAGCTGCACACCCACAGAGGTGTGTGCCACAAAGGGATATGAGCCATTTTGAGAAGCTAAATCCAGAGCACCCAAACCAACAGTGAATACTCATAACTGCTGTGTTCTATTTTGGATTCTCCCTCACAAAGCTGAATTAGCTAAGAGTTCAGTGTACAATGTTGTTACGAACTACACAGAATAAGTTATTTTTGATGTGATTGCATTGAGCCTTTAGATAAGTGAAACAGTGTGTAAAGCTGATAATCAAGATGCTAGGCATGTTAAAATGGAATAGGTAGAGAATTAGAACCAAAGCAAGTAATTTTCATATGCAAACATCCCAGGAGATTTCCTCTCCATGTCTCACTTCCATTTTATTTAACAACTTAAACCCAACTCAAACAAATCTTTTCGAAAGATAGTGACACCTTACAATCTTCCATATAACAAATACTGTGGGGAATTTTGATCACTACTGGGAATTTAAGTAGCATTTAGTAGCATCCAATATTAGTCTCAGGGAAAACAGTGAAAACACTGACGTAAAATGTGACTAATTAATCAATAAAGAAAAGAAACATACTCAAATTTAGTCGACACTTGTGGAAATAGGTCCTGAGAGATGTACCATTTTGTCACATATGTGGGATGAACATCTGTTAAAATGTGTACACTTTAATTTTTAAAGGTATTTACTGGTCTGGTTAAAGACCAATACTCTACAGAAATTATGACGTATAAAATAAATGTTCTATGAAATAACAGGTAACCAAAAAAAAAGTCAATTGAAAAGGAGGAACAAGAAGACTAAGTCTCTAAAGCTGGAAGAAACTTTGACTTGGTCTGACATTTTTCAGGGTAAATGTAGATATAGAATAACTGTTGAAAAGTTCTGTGGGTCATGATAGGATTGACAAAATGGAAAATAAATTAATTAGGGCAGAGATATGTAATATGGTAATTTGCCCTGCAATATTTCGCAAAATGTTTCATACAAAAAACCTTCAAATGAAGTGAACAAAACTGGAATGCAAAAGGCAGAACAGGAGACTGTGTCCTAGAAAAGCACAGCTATTGAGTTTAGAGGGAAAAGTTAGTCTGTGAAGAGGTAAGATCAAAAAATTGTGAGCTGTGTGATTCCAGTGTGACTAGTTCTAGTGAAACATCACATCTTGCTCCAGAATCTTCAGTTTAAAGAAGATACCAAATAATTTGGGCATGATTTTTTTTTAAAATGAACATAAAGATTATTAAAAAGCCGAAATGATTATGTTACAATGAAAAGCTTACAAGGTATTGTCAAAAATAAAATTTAAGAGTGATCTGTCTGCAATTTCCAAGAAATGGCATGAATTGATATTGTTGTTTGTTAAGAAATTTTCTTATTTGGTAACAAGACCAGAAGTAGAGAAATCTGAAAAACTAAGGAATTCCTTTTAATATTAAAGTAAAACATGGAATGATCATGGAAATGTTGTAAACTGGTCATGGGAAGCATGACTGTACAAAAAGATGGAATCCACAACTCTGGGTATTCAAGTGGAGATCTATCTGAAAATTCTCTGTTCTTTAATCAAATGCAAATAATTGGGTAACTAATTGCAAATTGGGAAACTAAATGCAAACAATTGCAGTGAATGAAATGGTTTAGTGGTCACACGTGGCCAAAATATGTCCTTTTATTTTGATTGACCTCTGTTTTCAGTCCTAGTGAAATGGTGTTGTATTAGTTGAACGTGGGCATAGATGCGCACTTAAATTTAAAAAGGTAATAAATTAAGAAGGTAATTTAGAAAAATACTATTTTCCATTTTTGATGAAATTGAAACCACTTTGGGAATGTTTGTGAAATATCCTATTTCAGTGTCTATTCTTAATACCAACTTTCCAACTCTTCTATTGGTTGACATTGATATTGATAATGCTATTGATACTTATGCTATTTCATTTATAGCTGGGCAAATCATCTGGGCTTTGCATCGAGATTCTTTTGGGTAATATTGCTTTAAGAAGAAATACTTTCTCTAGAAGTGACTTTCTTTCTACAGTGTAATCTCTTAAGCAGAGAGACAGACCCCTCTTAAATGAGAGTGTCTGATTTGCAGGGTGAAGTTCGTATTGTCTGTAGGAGATATGGCAAGTAATCAGTACCTCTAAAACTGGCCTGGAGATACAGCTAATACAATCATTTGCCTTTCTTTGGGCTTTTAAATGCTACCTTAATGCTAGCACAGGCACCACAAACACAACCCCTGGGCTTGTGAATACTGGCAGAGTTTTAAAAACCAGATATTTTTCATTCTGAAGAGCTATCAAAGTCTGTTTGCCCAGTTGAAGATTGCGCTTCTTTTATCAGAAGGATAAATCTTGTGTCAGTGTAATGTACTGTGTCAAATATGGTCTGGCATGCTCTAAGTAAGGAATAATACTCCCCAGGATTTGCCTCCAGCACCTGAGAAATAGGATATATTGTAGGAAGAATAGCCCAAAGTATAGGATTTTAATCACAGACAAAAAATAAATTTTCTGGATGAAAATAAAGGTGAATGAAATGGTTCATTATTTTTAAAAACCTGCTTTGGTATAAATGAAAACATAATTCATTCTTTTCATGACAGATGTGTATTTGCTTAAGACTCAGCTTAACTCCACTTAAATCAGTAAGACTACTGGTTTTCATCAATGATAGCCTTGATTGTCTTTTTCTTTGACTGAATTTGGCTTCACATAGGAAAAGAGCCTAACTGGTTACAGAAACTGGGTTAAGAGGCTCATGAGACATTGGAACAGGTTATCCAGAGAAGAAGATGTGGACAATGCAAGCCTAGAAGTCTTCAAGGTCAGTTTGGATGGGGCTTTGAGCAACCTGGTCCAGTGGAAGGTGTCCCTGCCCATGATATGGGGGTTGGAACTAGATTATCTTCCAATCAAAAGAATTCTAGGATTCTATGAAAAGAGTATCTATCATCAGAAGTACTCGTTTAGTATTTTTCATTTCTATGTTGTTTACCATCATAAATAAAAATAGAAGTTCAATTCAACAGTTAGGGGCTGAGAATATATATTTAGGGTATAAAGCTTTAACTGTACTTTGAGATTTAGATGGGCACTGAAGGCTTGTGAGATTTGGCCACTTACTCATTGAGGCTTGATTACAAATCTTCACTGAAGAAAAAGTGTTAATTTTATACTTAATTAGAAAACTTCAAGCTGGTTGAAATCACAATTCATCTCACCTGCAGAATACAGGGGAAGGAATCCAATTTAAAGTTTCAATATCACATGTTGCTAAAGAACCTTTGTTCTGATACCTTCAACTACTAATTTTGGTTGTAACCCTCCTCATAAAAGATAAACATCCTTTATTTCCTATTATGCCTAGAAAAGAAAAAAGCCTTTTCTTCCTGTATAAATTCCTGTTTTATAGCTTGTAGCCATTTATATTAAATCAACCAATAACTATTGTACTTTGGTTGGTGTTAATTTACATGGGGGTACAGCTGATTACAGCTATCAGTACAAATGAGCATCATGCTGCCTGTGCTTTCCTTGGAGATGCCTTTGATGAGGCTGGGAATGGCAGGTTTGGGCATGAAGTCAGATTTTCTCTCTGACTATCTGAGATACTGATTTATTTGCTCTAAATTCTTTTAAACTGCTGAATACTAAGTGTCCATAGCCACTAAGCCACAAGTAACTCTAATTTTCTACCTGTTGATATGGTCATACCTGCTCCTATGAACTCGGAGTTCCCCACAGCTGCTGGCCACTGCCCTCTTTGAGAAAGTGTAGGTATGGTGTCCACTTGCAGAAAAGTTGCTTCCTCTGTGTGCAGCAGAAAAGGTGTGGCCACCCAGAGGGTACACCATAAAAGCATTCAGGATTCCAGTTCTCAGGCTGAGGGAGTGCCAGAGCCTGGTGCTGCTCTCAGATGGAATCAAGGAGAACAGCTTTGGGGTGTGATCAGGTCAATGATCTGCTCAGCGTGGTGGTGGAGCTGGGAGATGAAGGAGAAAGGCTAGGAAGTATTTGGGACTCTCACCAGCAGGCAGAAAAAGTGGGACCTTAGAAATGGAGGGCAGTGGAAAGGAGTTCTGTTTGGGGTGGCAGGAGGGTCCACTCCCAACCTTCCCCAGGTGCCCTTATACAGCAGGTTTGAGGCCCTGGAGTCCAAGACCCTAGGAAAGGAGGATAAGAGAAATGAGAATTTGGATGGAGATTCTTTTGGGGTGGAGGTGTTGCCTAGGCCAGGGAAGCCTATCCACTGCATCATGACCTCCTCAACTAATCAGGAAGAGCCAGTTTTGGAGATAATAAGGCTCTTTCCATCTAAGTTTTTCCTCAGATGGTGCTATAGACTTTCTACACCAATTTGAAGAAATGCTCCCCCAAATGACATCATAAAGAATTTAAACTGAGCTGTATGTATCATTTGCATTCAGGAAAATCTCTAGTGAAAATCGCCTACAGCTTTTTCTCTCTTTGAGCACCACACTGACATGATGCAAAAGGAGTGTCTTAATTATGGTAATTACAGGATTTAAAATTCATTAAATAAAATATTGAGGCTATTCAAACTCAGATTTTTGAAGGATTATAGTGTTTGACAACACTATGAAAGGTTTAAGTGCGTAGTTTAACTGCCAGAATTGGTTTGTGTTTAGCCCTTATTACTCAGCACGAAAAACATGTTTTAAGTGGAATCTGCAGCCCACTTTCAACTGTCAGTCTAAATATGTCTATTCACAAGCTGAGAAATTAGCACAGTGCATGATGCTCTGGTGACACCCATCAAGCAAGAACAACTCATCTTTTTACTCCATCTCACATCCAAGTCATTAATTTCTACACTTTGTTAAAAAAATAAAAGAAAAGAAAAAGAAAAAAATTATCCCTGTTCTAAAAGGTTGGCAGGGGCTTAAAATGCCTAAAGTAAGTCTGATGTAAAAGATTTCTGGATTTCAGATTCTGCCTTTGTGGACATTGTTTTAGAGTGGAGTAGGGCTGGTAGGAGGCAGGTATGACTGTTCCTCTCCTATACCCTCATAGCCTCTAGCCAGTACAATGGCATTGTATTTGCACAGTTCTTGGTACTAGGCAAAACTAGGGGAAAGACAGAAAAGCAAAAATCCCTCTGTGGTAAAGTAATTTCCCAGAACTGTCTCTTGTTGATGAAGAATCTCTCAAAGGTGGGTCATATGCTCCCAGGGGGTCATTAAGGATTGGTTTATTCTCAATGCCACAGGTGTCCATGTCCATGCTCTGCTCTCCTGACTCTCCTGCATACCAAAGCAGCTCTGTTCTTGTACCAACTACATGCTTCTGCTTTTAATATTTCAGCATTCCCTCCACTCAGTGCTGCTCTTTCTTGCCTTGGCTCTGACTTGCTCTAAAATATCCACGGTCACCTTGCAAAGGGTAAATGAGACTCTGTTTGTACTTGTATTTAATGCCTAAGGAACTTTTCCATTATTCCTGGTACTCTGTGCCATGTTTCAATGAAGTGTGCCCACGTACATCCGAAAACCAGTGACTAATTTCACTGATGTAAATGAAACCACACTGGTATAAAACCAGTAAATATGTAAGACCAGAATCAGGATCCTAACTGCCAAAAATAGAATATTATAGTTACATTTATAATAGATATCTTTATGGTGTAGGAGGTTCTATTTGTATGCAATACTCATTTGTTACAATAGCTTCACAAGGAGTGAAGCCAGATCTGATTTATGTTCACTAAATTTTAGATCAACCAATCTTTCCCAAGCACAGCTCAAGATGAAAATTTTTAGTAACTACCTTCAGGTTACTTTCCAACAGAGCTAAGACAACTCTGATTCAGAAGAGTGTCTTAAAATGTCTTGTTTCTACCCATCAAAATGTCTTCATTTAAGTCTTGAGCCTTACAGCCTCCATCTGGGCCCTTCAGGAGCCCCAGATCTGAACTCATGACCAGAGGCTTTTGTATGCTGCTATAAAAAATATCAGGTTTAAAATCTACAGCAAAACCTCTGCTGATGACAGTGTCCTCACAAAAGCCACCCCTGGGAACCAAACATATATAAGCAGTGTATGGCACCAGTTGCATGGGTGTGGTTCAGCTGTGTGCACACAAACTGAGCATCCACGGAAAATGCAAGTTCTCACAGGAAGAGTGTGGCATGTTGACAGAGTCAAAGCAGGGCATTGGCTAGAAAAAAGGACAGAGAAAGCATTCCTGAATGGTTTTAGAGATTTTTAGCTAATTATACTATCAAACTTATTGAACAATAAATTATTTCTTCTAGAAAAATCCAAGAGAATGATGAATTTCAATAGGGGTATGCAGAAACAGTTCTTCAAAGTGAAAGCTGCATTACCATTTTTGTAGGTCAATGAGCTTTCCTTAAATCATCTGCCAGGTATATAGTGCTGTGTTTGTTTCTGTGGAAAGAAGCTGCTCGTTGGGCTATTACCTCAGCAACTTTACAAAGGCAGAAGAAAAGATATAAGAATTTATTTCTTTATCTTGCTTCTTTTTTTTTCTTTTATGAGATAGGAAAGAAAGCAGAGATTGTTTCTACTGCGGTCTCTGCCTGAAGTGTTCCCACAGGTGGCACGAGAGCAGGAGCTCACATTTGCAGCACTGTGTGGTTTGGTCCATGGCTGTCCATCCTCTCTATTGGTGGTGTTTGAGCTCCCTTCCCTCTCCTGAGTGTGGTTGTGTAGCAGACTTACTCCCACCCTGATCCAGGGGCTAGCCAGCATGAAGGTGATGTGAGGGATCAGGGAGTGTGACAGAGGTGTGAGTTCAGCCTTGGAGATGCTGCAAGAACCAGGAGGCATGGAAGAATGGGGAAATAATTTTCTCCAACCAGAAGAGGGCAGAAACTTCATTGTGCAGTAGTATGAAACCATATATGCACTTCTACAGGCAAAAGTCATCCCTGATTTCCTGAAACCCTTAATATTTACTGCATGTGTAAGAAATGGAGGAACCTTTTTCTGGTAATCCTCATGGTCAATGGAACACTTTCCTGAAAGACTGCAACCAGAGATTCATTCTCTGCTCTTCATTTTCACATCTATTCCATGCCAGGTACCTTTTATAATCCATCTGCTTCTCACCAGATCAGTAATTTTGTTTTCTTTTCTGGCAGACAGGTCCTCAGAAGCCTTGCCAAAAATATCCTAAGTCGAAAGTTATTTTTAAAAGGTGTGAAAGTCAAGAAAAATCCAAGTGAATCCAAGGTAAGTAGTTTGTATTCCTTTCTACTTTCAAATTCTGTAAGAGTTAATAGTAGGGTAAAAATATTGAAAGCTAATGAAATTTCAGAGTAGACATTTTCCATTTGAAAAGAAACAGAGTAAAAAAACTTTGAAATTGCCTCATTTCAGGAAAGATCTGAAGACCAAGCTTCAGTCCAAAATATCGAGGACAGTCCTTCACTGTAATGGCATCTTAAGGAGAATAGAGAGTATGAGCTTTTGTAACTGGTTTTGAAACGCTCATTTTGGTTTAAAGTTGCCATGCTGAACTCAAACCCAGCTGAATTGCTGCTAATGGGTGAACTGACAGTCTCTTCAGTTTGCAGTAGACAGATGTCAACACTGCAGCTGGAACTAATCAGAAGTTGTCATCATGACTGGAAGTAACTGAAACTTTTCTTGAATGTAGATAGCCAGGACTGAACGGACATGAACACTAATTCATCCTCTCACACTTAATATCTCATTGCTTCAAGCAAAGGACAGAGGGGACAGAATCTCCATTTCACAGGACATTGGGCAATTTCAACTTTTGTCTTCATGGGGATTACAGACAGGACTTGAAAATGTCAACATTTTTGGTGTAAACAAAATAATTCTTTTACTCTCAATTGAAATGCATTTTTTTGACAAAAACTAAACATTCAGATTATTCTCTCTTTCTCAGTTATGCAAGAAAGGCATTGGGATGCAGTATCATTCATATATTTCATCCCTATAATAAAAGACAGAACTGTTTCCTTCTAAGGATACTGAAAAATGAAATTTCTTCTCCTTGCTGCCTTCGAATAAACCTCTGCTGTGGTTAATGCAACTTCAGAGGATGTTTTGACTTAACCAAGTAAAATTCTCTTGCTAGAGAGAATGCCTCTATCAATATTTTCCAGACTGGAAATCACTTTTGAGGGACTTTAGCAGTAGGCATGTAAGGATGTAATTTACAGGACAATTTAGGTTGCTTTGAGACATGGGTAGGTCACCACTTTGGTTCCCAGACCTCATCAATGAAAGGACAACCCAAACACATTAAAGAATCCTTCTGAAAAATCATAGATTTGAAGCCATCCCAAAAAACAGTGTGGTGATTTATTTTGAGTTTTGTTTACCTTTAATATGCTTGGAGTACTTTGGGTAGATGGTGCACCCTTCATGCTCTACCTGCTGACCTTATACAGGCATGGACTATGTTCCTTCTTTCAGATTTTTTTTTTACTTTTGAAGATTCCACCGTGAAAAAATTGAAAGCTTCAGAAAATAATTAAAACCTTTTGCTCACACTGGAAAAGAAAGTAAATTTTATGAGTATTGAAAACATTGGACATGGAAATAACAAAAACTCTAAATCAAATTACAGTGAGAAGAAATTTTGAATTCAGTCGAACTATTTATAAGACCTGGTTAGACAGCAGCAAGTAAACAGAGTAATTTTTGTCCAAGTATCTATTTAGTGGTCACAAAATCAAACATGATCACCTGATTTTGGTGGTATATCTAATTAGGGTTCATATTGTGATGCCACATTTCAGCCATGATGGTCTAAAGATATAAATAAGAAACATTATTTGAGGAAAATCACATTTTCATTAGTCTATTTGCTATTGTTGGGAAAAGAGGGCCTCTGGAACTGAAGGAGGAAGCAGCTACTCAGATGAAAATGAGAACACATTTTAATTTAAGGAGTAATTTGTGGTGGTGTTCATTATGAATGCTATAGCACCCCTGGCACCAATGAATATGACCTTGTTTGAAAATACCCTTCAGAATAAAAAGTTAATGAGTAATTCTTTCCTCTGTCTTCTGTATGTCACTTATTCCATGCTGTAGCTTGGGGAGATCTGCAGAAAAAATCATAAATGATAGCTGAGGACAAAATTCCATTTTATTTAAAAAGTAATCAGATTTTTTTCTGTGAAATGTGTATGTTTTTTCCTGAGGCTTTTAAAAAACTACTATTACCTATCCAAGTTTCTGTTCAGACAACATTAATAGAAGTCTAAATATTGTCTAGAGTCTTCAAATTTAGGTTCTCCAATGTCTTTTCTCTCAATGAAATGCCTTTCAGTAAGTGACATTTCTACCCCATTTCCAAGCTGACCAGTGTGGAGAGGGTCTACAGACACATATAAATAATGTGAACTTGCCAGGTAGCTTGATTTTGTTATTCTTAGGGACACAGTACATCCCTATTCAAATTCCTGGGAGTAGCTGGTGTGGAAAAACGCAATTCATTTTGGTAATGATATCAGAATTTGGCCTGAATCTGCTCAGGGACTACACATACAGTGCTTTCACAAGTCTGGGATTTTTCTTTCATTCTCATACCAATTCATTAGATCTCTTTCATGGCAAGGAAAAAGGCAGAAATGTCAGAGCTCTCCATGAGTGGCTTTTTGAGAATTCCACAGCCTCAGTCTCTTCTCTGTCCATATGAAACAAGTTAAATATGAAATTTAAAAGCAAAAGTAAAAGGAGCACTTACAAATGCCCTGTCTAGTTTTTCTCCTCTCTCTTATCTGCCTTTTCCTGAATGATCCCTGAGGAGACAAAAGCACTTAAAACATACTCTTGATCTTGACTCAAGTCCCACTGTTTCCTTATTCCTCTGATGATAAGACAAAAAACACTTAAATGGCTCTTTGGGAAAATTCACACATCTCCTTTCTCCCATCTACCTTTATGCTCCAGGAGGTAAAGGTGCTTGAATAGAAAGGTTTTGTTGATACTCAGCTCAGTTTCTCTCTCTCTGCCCCGCTTGTGTTTTCAGCCCATTGGGTTTCTCAAGTCTCCTCCTCCCTGACAAAGTAAATCTCACAGCATATGATATCATGCTAAAGACCTTGAACTGAATGTTACCGTATGACCCCCATTGCATTAACAATTGCTGCATGGGGAAGATGTGGATTTTGCAATGACCCAGTAAAATAGCTGGCATGTTGTTTTCTGTTTCCTCTTTATAGCAAAGATATATCAAGATATTAAAAATATTTACATTTGCTCTTTGCTATGTGCTGAACCGTTGGCCAGGAGCAAATTCAGATTTCTGGAACTATATTAAAGCCAAAAATTTTATAAGCTCAGCTGTAGTGATGGTGAAAGTTGGGGAAAACAGCACAATACAGAGGCTGATCACAGGGCTCTGGGGCTTCCTTCGGTTGCTGAAGCAAAGGCATCTGCTACTGATGAAGTGCCTTCAGGTATTTTTCATCCCCTCCAGCTGCCAGTCCAACAGAGTCCAGGACCCTGCAGGTCTGCATCCCATCTGCTGGCTCATTGCGTGTCCCAGATACTCTTGGGGCATTTAGGGGCGTAAGATGTTTGGGCAGCTTCACTGAGCTCTCCTGTTTCCTCCTCTCTGTGGAGCATCTAACTCTTTTTTGCAAAGGAGAGCTCAGATAAGTATGGCTAAGAAGGAAGAAGAAATCTCACTTTCTCCTGCTTACAGTTACACAAGACAAAGAGGAGACGAAATTAGGGAATAACACAATAATGAAATCTGTTTTGTAATATTGGATTGTCAGTGATTGAGGGCAGAATGAGGAAGAAAAAGAAATATATTACATCAGTTTTGTCCTTTTCTTCACATTTTTAAAAACAAAACTCTTTTTATACTTAAAAAATCAGCTCCAGACAATTTCCAATCTAATAACAATTAAAATCAATCTAATAAAATCTAATCAATAAATAGAGATGCTCCTCATCACATTCAAGGCCTGAAAATTCCTATTTTGTCAGAGTTTTGAGTGAAAACAATGCTGCAGAACCAGCTGAACCAAAGACATCATGTCCATGACAGCAACTTGCCTCACTGGAAGGAGACAGAGCTGAAGGAAACTGTGTGAGGGAAACATCTCCACGGAAAGGAGAGAGTAGGCAGCACAGAACAATGCTTTGGAGTGAGCCTTCAAGAGTTGTGAGTCCTTTCTTTGGTATGTGCAGTGTGCCACTGTCATCCACAGCTACCTGTCCCCCCTTATGGCTTCAGTTAAGACACTATCATTGTTAGCTGAGTGAAGGGTAGGTGTTTATTCTCAGTGTAGAGAAGCTCTAACAGAAGAACACAGAACAGCTTGCTACAACCCCACAGTCACATACTCTTGTTTTTTATTGGTCCCCAGAGCAATCTTTGGGACATATATTTGGGTAAAGGTGTGCTCACTGCACAGCACAGCCACTGCATCCCAGTTTTCTATTGCTACGAGAGGCAGAACAAAACAGCTCCCTGTGGTTTTAACCCAGCCATTTGGGATCCTAATGAGTACAGCTAACACAGCAGCTCTGGCTCTGTACCAGCAACGTGAATGTTAAAAATTATGCATATGTGAGGAAGGATAGTTTGTCATATATTTCTGGAAAGTAGTTTAAAAACTTGGCTTTAATAATGGGCATGTTGACAGCAACTGGGCTTTGATGGCCAAGTCCCTCAGATATCAACCACTCCAGCATCAGAACTATTTTGACGTCAAAACAAAACAGGCTATTTACTTTTTGAAGTTAAATTAAATCCAGAGAGTATGATGCTGTTGCAGAGCTGGAGTCCTAGGCCATTTCATCCAAATGAGCCGAGCAAGGTATAACTTATGAACAACTCCATAAAACACAGGGGCCAGGCTTCATTCCAGCAATATCAGTTAAAAACGTGTATCAGGCCAGGCTAGAGAAGAGCAACAGTGGTGAATTTACAACGCATCATCCATTTCAAACTTACTCCCTTCTCACTCCCTAGCACTGCAAATGGGATAGTTGATGAATAATGGATTTTTCTGATATGAATATAATAAAAGATGATTCTTTACAGTGAATTAGATCAGTCAAATAATGCTTATCCAAGTTTAGGTGGGGAGACTTTCCTGTCCTGTATTGTGCTCAGAAGTTTCCTTGGGGATCCCTAAGTAATCCTGTGAAAATAAAATTCTCTGGAGAAGAGCCATGGCTGATGTCTTATGGCTTCTGTTTCCCTTCCCAGAACCATTTCCTCTTCGTGTCCTGATGGAGGCACCCATGGGACCTGTCCCCACACTGTTTGCCTGTTCTCCATGCAGTTGTTCTCTCCACTTTTTCTAGGGGACATTGTTGCTTGTATCCTTAAGCGCTGCCACGTTCCCTGGCATGTGGACCTCTGCTGGACTGCCAGATAAGGCCCTTGGCTTCGCTGAGGTCTGTTCTTACTAGGAAAACACCCACGACCTGGTGATTGGTGGGCAGGTTGATCCGCTCACTTGGCCTGATGCTGGCATCCAGGCAGCTGCTGGGCAGTAGCTGACCACATCAACTGACCATGTCTGCTCCAGGGGCCCATGTGGCTGGAACCAGAGGGGTTCTGGACCCCAGCTGGCTCCAGGAGTGTGCCTTTTGTTCCATTGCTTTTCTGCTTAGACAGAGAGAATCCCCTCAAACAGCTCCTGGGATCAAGTTCTCTCCCTTCCCATGGGCAGAAATTTCTCTGCTGAACCTGCTCCCCCTTGAGATGGTAAAAACTTCCTCAGAGGTCTCTCAGCATCTCAGGGCATCTTGTATCAGCTCCCCTGGGAAACAGAGCTCTTTTTTCTTAGTGAAGAGGGAGGAAAAGCATCGCCCTGTCAGTGAGGAAGGAGTGACCTGGTGTCCCCACAACCCTAGGCAGACACAGTCAGTGGGGATTTATTATCTTGGATTTGACTGCCCAGAATGTATCTGCAAACTGTTTCTAACACAGATCATTTGGGAATTAGTATATGCTAAATACCTACCAACTTAGACAAAAGAAGAGGCTGGCTATGGCCTCAAAGAACTGAATTTAGAAGAAATTATACTCTTCATGCCCTTTAGAAAGATGAAATAAGCAACATTGCAATTGCTATAAATGAATCTTTGTGGCTGTTTTTTAGCTCTACAGAGTCCCTACAATTCCCAATGTTAGGTTCCTTTACATAGAGCACACATGTCAGTTGATAAAAAAAAGCACAGGAGGAAAGTTTAAATCAACAGGCAGATCAAACCCAGCCAGTGCGCTCTGTGCCACCAAAGATACACATTGCAAGAGTTGCTTGAAAAGCCTTCTTCAACATACAGATTTCTTGGAGCTCTTGTGGTCCCTTCAGCAAGGCACAGACCTGTACACAGTAATTTTTACTCTTTTGATCTCAAGCTTGGCTGCTGTAGCACAAGCAAGATCTTTGGGAGAAGCACTGCTCAGATAGATCGAGAGATTCTCATGTGAAGTTGTTCTGATTCAGAAGGATTCATAACTTCAAGATTCCCTCCAGAACAAAATATTGTCTCCATAGCAGTAAGCATCAGCAGCTAGGAACATTTTTATTTATAGAAGAGTTTCTTTCTTTTCTGCTAAAGTAATCAGCCTAGAAACCAAAAATAATTTTATATTCAGCCAAAGGTACTTTGGAAGAGTCTCCTCAGAAATTAAAACACTAGAATAAATCTTCCTAAATAGAAGCTTTTGGAAAGAGACAAAGAAGAATATATGAGGGAAAATAAAGAAGCTGCCCTGACTTCACAGAAGTGCTTATGCACCATCCAGCACCAAGCAGTGTGAGTACTGGCTTTATTTACTTCATATAATGTCTGCATCACTGTGGTGGCCATTGTGGAGGTGCTGCACAATGACAGGTATTAATAATATAATATTAATGATATCAATAGCATGTTGTATGTTTGGAATTTGTGACAAATGTCACCAGGCTGAGGATGCAGAACAGACCAGTGTCTCCACTTTGGGGTGGCTACCAATGGCCCCTTGCAGGGCTGCTGCTGCCCCATCTGCTCTATGCAGAATGGGGATTCTCAGACTTGCTTCATGTTTCTGCCCTAAAATTGCCAATCTTACCCAGGATTGCTAAATATAATAATACATGGAAGCTTACAGCTGAGTAACAGAGTCCTGACTTCTTTAAGACATGGACATGGCTGCCTGCAGGCACAGAAGATCTGGTGGAACCAGTTGTGGACATAAAAGCTCTTGGCTGGTAACTGAAGCAAGAATAGGTCCTGTGGCTTTTTCATTAGTTCTCTCTCTACTCTCTCAGAGTTCCAGAAACCTTTATGTGTTGTATTTTTTAAACTTTCATGGGGTTTCAACTTAAGGAAGCCCAGACTCCTATTCCTGTGATAAATAAATGCTCATTCTCTCTGTAAACACAAGAGAAAACTGCACATGCCAATATTTTATAAACATGCCACGAAAAGTTCTTTTCTAGCTTAGAGCAGAGAAGTTAAATTTCACAATATTCAGTTCCAATTGCAGAATGACAAAAGATGGTAGTTGAACAAAAATGCTATTGTTTCACTGGGAAGCAATTAGGCTGGTGATGGCAGGCCTCAAGTGAGAATACAGCTCCTCAGTGAGCTATGAGTACCTGCTATTTGCCAAAACTGCCATTATAATAAGAGCACTGTCATGATTGAAAACCCTAATTACCTAGGATTTGGAGGTTTGTGGAAACTGTTGTGCTTTTAAAGGGCTAACTGCACTATTTATACAGATTTTAAATTGGAACTAGGTTGAAACATCCCACAAGTTATATATGATGTTGTAGGACCATTGCGTAAGATTTGAACAGTTGGGTTTTTTTTATCAAGTCTTGATCATAATGGAATAATTTTTCTGGCTGAATGGGATGCACATTGCACTGTTTTCTTTCTCCTCTCTCTCTCTTCCAAGGGCTGTATGTTTTCACACTGAGAACAAATTTCTCCCTTTACATGGGACTGATCATGAATAAAAATGAAGTGTTGGAGAAAGAAAAAGAAATGTGGCTATGATTATACCATGTTTATGTCCACAGTGGACAGATGAAAGCAATAACACAAAGCTGTTATTTTAGTAATTATAAAATCAGAATTTATAATGATTTAAATGTTAACTTAATAAGAAATATAAGGACAACGTGCTCTGGAAAAGGTTTCAATGAAAGAATTGAAAACTGAGATTCACATTCAGTGTCTTGGAATTTTTGCAAGGAGGCTTTTATTTTGTGACATTCAAAAACCTAGAACTGTGGTTAATATGAATAGTTGTCACACTCACGGCTCTGGCACTTCAACACTCAGCTTGGGATTTGAATTCAACTCCCTGTGAAGCTTTGGGTGATGGAAATTGTTGTGTTATTTACACACTTAGGGACGGAGGATAATTCATAGCATTCAAGGATGCTAAATGGTCCTGAATATAAAATAAATAATGTATCCATAACCTGTTATAGTATAATGTTAAAACAGGCAGTTAGGGAGGCACAATAAAAAATGGGTCTGAAGGGGTGAATGGTATGTTTCAAAAAGTATCAAAAACTTTTAGCAGCTCTTTACCAGTTTTAGTACAAAGAAAAAATGGTAATCTATGTAAGCAAAGAAACATCTTTCCTCTTAAGTGGCTTATAAAAAGACATTTTTTTTTCTTTATTTGGGAAGCTCTCTAAGGGGTAAAAATGTAGTTTTTTGGAATGAGCTCCTTATTTCTTAACTTACCAACCAAGACAGAAAATTAGCATATAAATCCTTACTGTGAGATTTGTCCTTGGGGTCTCTACAAGTTTCTTGAAATTTAATGACAAGGCTGAGGAGAGAGGAGATACAGAAAGTGGAATGAGTGGGAAATGAGGGAAATGAGAGGAAAGTCTGCTACAGAAATGCTGGCAATGTTGTGGATTTGTGAAGGCTTATGTAGTGAGAAGGAGAGGAGGAGGAGGCTGACATAATTTCAATGGACTCAGACTCTTCTCCCTTGTACTAGGATCTCAATGGATTTATTCTCCTGAAATTCAATTGGAAACAAAGCCGAGCTTTTTGTGAAATGGGGATTTGATAATCACTGGCACAATTTTATCAGGCTCAAAGCGAAGTCCTCACTAGCTGAGATTTCTTAAACAAAATTGAATGTCTTTTTTTAAAATGAGGCATTGGTTGAGGAGTTCCTGGGTTCAGTGCATGGTTCAGTAGATGGGGTGCCAGAGTTTGTGTTATGGAAAAGACTGGACTGATTATCACAGACTTTCCTCCTGGCTTTACATTTCCACTGCTGAATATGAGAAAGTTGCCAGCTCCTGTGTCTGAAGTTCTCTATTTTTATATTCACAGAATGAATCAAAGAAAATTACTAGCAATAAATAAAAATACAAACTGAAGAGCTGAAAAAGTAATCATGAGAAGTCAAAATGAAATTATTCTAGGATTTTGACTTTTGTATCCCTTCACAGTTGTAATGAAGGAATAACATAAGGGCTACTATATATCTTCTGATAAAATTAATTAACCATCATCTCCACTATCAGACAGCATCCTAAAATAGAGTGTAACACTAGATACCAGAAAGCACATAATCAAACAGTCACTACAAGAAACTATAAAATCAGTTTTCTCCTGTGGATTTATATCTGTGTGGTTTTGAAAATGCAGTCTGGTCCATATTCAGTTCTAAACCCAATGAACATTATAGGTGGAAGATGAAAACTCTGCCTTAATAATTTACACTAAACCACTTCCTCAACTCATCAGCTTTACCTCCTTATTATAGTAATTAATTGTTCATTAATAACACATTATAATCCTATTAACTTTTTATTGTGTTCCTTAGTAGTTGAATAATTAAAAATGGATATCTTTATTCAAGATTTTATTTATTAAATTTTAATTAATTTTTTTTTTTATATTTTTGGGTGCAGATAGTAATAATGTTTTCTTAGGCTGAAGGCTCTGAAGCAATTGACTTTGTCCTGGGCTCCAGTAACCAAAAGAATCCTCTTTTCTGTACAGGAGTAATTCTACTTTTCTCTTAGCTAACAACTTCCATATACCAAATACTGCCATAGAAATGAAATTAAATGGAGTCATGATGAAAAAGAATGAGTGATTTCCTGAACTAAGCAGAAACAGGCAAAAATAATGCCAAATGTGTTTTCTTAGGAATTTTTCACTGTGTTATGCTGAGAACTGTCTACAAGTAATGTCAAGTGAGTTATTTTCCTGGCAAGTAATATGCTGGACTGGAACCATGGGTTTGATAATTGCTTGTACCTCTTGATGATGAAACATCTTGGCTTTCTTTGAAAAGAAAAATGTCTTTCTGCTGTGTGGAGAGAAACAGAGGTTCCTGAACTTCTGTGTCTAAGCAGAAACCTTGGAATATTGAGAAATTTCTGAGAGCCTCCATCACTCCTGATTGTCTCCCACTTCTGCCCAGGGGAGAGTGGCAGCTGGGAGAGACCAGGGAAAAAACTGCCAGAAAATATTTTACAAGTGCCAGTGATGAAGAAAAGAAAGTTGGGGGAAATGAGTGATCACTCTGGTTGAAAGGAGCCAAGCAGAGTTCCTACAAGGTGGTGTAACTGTGGCATTACACAATTGACACTTTGGCTGTCCCAGAAGGACTCTCTCCCTTTGGCTTGTGGTTGGCAGCTTGTTGTTTGACGTGGTGAAGTCTTGGAAGGTGGTACTTGGGTAGTCCTAAGGAAAAAGAAAGATAACAACAAATAGCCTTATTAGCTTAAAAAATAAGATTAAATCCCATTATCATTCATTTTAGGATATAAAGCGGCTGTAACTTGTCAAATTCAACCAATATAATTAAGGTGCTAACAGCACTTTGAGTGTTAACCAGCCTTTGAGAGACCACCAACATTTTCACAGTGTATCTCTGTTCAGTGACTGTGTACATGTGGCCCAGCAACATGGTGAGGGTCTATTAACCAGTACTTAACTAATGCTAAATAACAATGACATTCACAGGACTACATCATGAATTTATAATGATATGGGTTATTACAGAGAATGCAAAATGAAACAGTAATGAGGGCACATATAACCCTTTATTCTAATTTTTTTACATGCACAAGTATTTTTTCTGGAGATCAGCTTCTGCATGGCAGAGCAGTGTTGGCTGGCTGAATCCCTGTTAAAAGAACCCTTGAAAAACAGATGACAAGCAATTGTCCCCTGAGCAGTGCACACATTTATGTCTGAGTTTCAGAAACAAGCTGAGGGATTTTCTTAGTTTCTGCTTATAAATGACAGATGTATGCTGAACAGCCCAGGCAGCATGATGAGTTTATATAATGTCCTGGAAATGCAAGATCTCTATGATTGCATCATACAGGGAATTTGTGGGTTTCTATTTTAAAAACTAAAAAACACCAGCTTGATGTAGGGTGTGATCTGCATCTCACAAGAGTCGTGTGTTCCCTTTCTATCCACACAAGGAACTTCAGATTAGGCCAGTTATATAGATGTGAAAAACAAGATCCAAAGGGGTAGATTTGAGATTTTAATACTTGGAAGTAGATGCTCAGTTCTGGTTAGATTATTATGCACGTAGTTCCCTCACAGTGTTGAACCTGGCCTGGGACCCTCTCAGGAGCTGGGCTGACCTGGCAGGAGCCAGCTCAGTGCAAGCAGGACAGAGGAGTTTTCTGTTCAGTGGCTTCCCCTGGCATCACACAGAGGAGTAGCCATGGATGAGAAGGGAAAGAGGAGAAACTTAAATGAAATAATGGGAAATTTCACACCTTTGCTTCGTTTGGAACCCAGTGATGAAGTAGTAAAGAAGTAGGGAGACATTTCAGAATCTGGATGAATGTATGTCAATATTCAGAATCTGGATAGTGTTCCACTCCTCAGGAAGAGATCCTGAGGTGATATGAAACTACCTGAAATTTCTTGTGTATTCAATATTTTTAACTAGAGACAAAAGCAGTGTCTAAGTATATTCAACCTCTCAGTTGCTTAAAAAAGAAATAAAATCTCTATCCAAAATCCAGACAGTAGAGTCACAGCAAGTAGAGTGAACTGCCTTTTATATAATTTATCTTCTCAGGTAGTCAAAAAGACAAAGGTAGCAGAAATAGATAAGCTTAAAGTCATAATACTTCACCTAAATTGCAACTGTACGACAACTGACAGCAAGAAGCGAAAGTCCCTGAGAGCAGGAGGAGCAAAATGCTCTCCAGGGTAGAGTAAATGGGAGATGAGAAAAGTATCAGTGCAACCAAACTTTAGATCTGCTTAAGGTGATACTTAAAAAGACAAAGGAAATCATTAAAATAAGAAACATATTTGATAACTAAAGAACAGATGTGGTCATCATCTTCAAAGACTATAAAATTCTAGGAAAAAAAAGGAGGGAAGAATTTAAATTCAGAATTAATGTATAAAAGACGACAGGCATGTTATGTGGGATGGATGAAGGAAAGTTAGCAATGAACGGAAAGATAGAAATAAAAACAATATGAATATCTATAAATATTTCTTTCCCAGTTCATCCATCACGGCTGTCAGTGATCACCCTGCCTTGACAGGCAACAGATTAGACTCTGCTACAGGAAGAAGAGAAGAAAATCCTTTAGTTAATGCTCTTCTTGCTGCTGCTATAGCTAGACTCATTTTTCCTAACTCAGAAAATGTTATGTCTTCTAGACAAGAATGAAAATGTTCTCCTGAGGTCCAATTACTAGGAACTTGCAGGTGATCAGCCCCCTAAGAATATAAACTGGAGCAGACCATAAAAATGTCAAGTGACTTTTGAGTTAAGTACTATGAAAGAAATACACAATATGCCTCATTTGTTTTTTGAGGTTTGCTCTCTGAGTACAGTCCTAGGGGGAAAACTCACTAAATGCAGGCTTCAAGCAATAGGGACACACAGTCACCATGCAGATTTCCAGAGGCAAACACAGCAACTTCTTGTGTCCAAGGAGCAGGGAGAAAAGGGCTCCCTGAGCTCTTCTCCACTGGACACCAGGTGCTACCACATTTCTTACAAAAGCTTCATATTGGAAATGTGTGCAACAAATGGGAGAGGAACACTGCAATCAAGGATCAGATGCAGGTGCCTAAAGGTTTGCAGGTGCCCAGAACAGCTGAGTTAAGCCTCTAGTAAGTGTCAATCATTTACCTGACCAGCACAGGTAGGACAGTATCCATTCATATCCTACTTGGTGATGTGTGGATTGTTCTACTGAATAGACCTGACAGGGTAAGAACACTGCATTGAGCTGTTTTTCATTAATATACAGCACAATCACAAAACTTGCATTTTTTTTTTCTTGCATCCTCTTAAAACAAAAGCCTCAGCATGAACTGGTGGCTGTTTAGATGAATAATAAAATGGCAAGAATGGAAGGCTTGCAGAGTGCTATGACATTTCCTGACCACTTTATTAATTCCAAGTTAAGCACACGCTTAAGTGCTTCACAGAAGTGGGGTCAATGGCACTGACAATTTGCAACACTGAACCTTGTGGCAGTGATGCAGAAAGGTTGAGGCACAAGAATTTTTTCTCCCTTAAGCTGCATGCTGGCAATACTTTCCTCATGGCAGTCCTTCCTCCCTCAGTGTTTCTGCTTCATGGTAAGGATCAGTGTTCTGTAGGATGTGTTGTTTTTTGGATTACTTGCTAAACAGAGGTCATGACCATGTCTGGTCATTAAAAATCCCCAGGCACTCCTTGCTAGCAGAGCGACAACTTTAGTATCCTGGCTGAAGACCAGGAAAGGATATAAATTCTACCAAGCCTACCTTAAATCCCCCTAGTATTTCTGTTAGACACTACTCCTCGCTTCTCAGCTCAGAATGAGATTTAGAATTGCTGTTACAAAATGGCTACACCAGAAATGTCTCCTCTGTGGCTCCAGGCTGTGCAGAACCTTCTGGGTTAACTGCACTGTACAGCTAGCAGGCGTTGCTGCATTAATTGATTATTTGCTTATTACTGTATGTTCATTTTCTTCACTGTTCACACTTTCTGGTGGACGTTGAGTAATTTCTCTTGTTTGTTTCTGAGGGTTTTTTTAAAATACACTCAAAAATATGCCACCAAGGAGAGAGGGAGGGAAGAGATCCTCCCCAGCTATAAGCTATTCTGACTGGTACCAATGTAGCATATAATTGAATGTTATTTCCATACAGTCCAGCCAAATGTAGCCATCTACAAGAAATAAGAGCATGTCTTAAAACTTTAGATTTTTATTGAATGTAAAAGAATTTATTTCTCATAGATAGTTTTTAAACCGGGAGCAATATTATTTCTAAATTATATTTTAATAGCTAGTTTGTTGTTTCTGTTTCTGAAGCCATCATAAAGCATCCATAAAGTGGTATTTCTCTTGCATTTTACATGACTCCAGGGCTTGCTGTTCTCGCCTGTCAGGTCTTTTCAAATCACTTAACGTTTACTGGAACAATTCTACACTGCAAGATTTGCTGCTCATCCAGCGTGGTGTTTGTATCACAGCTGCTACACCATTGCCATCTCAATAAAAGGAAGCGTTTCTCACCCCTTCGCTAGTATATAACAGCATGAAAATTATAATTTCCTTTGAAAAAAAAAATCCACAAACCTTTCATCTGGAAAAAATCAAGCAAAGAATAATCTTGGTTTTATTTAGAAATGTTTGTGGTTGTTAAGGTAAACTTACAACCCATAGTTAATTTAATAAAAATGTGACATAATTGTCCTGGGCTCTGATATTGTTGTACTATTTTTTTTTTTTTCTTCAAGAGCAGATTAGAATATTCAGACGTATTGAATAATGAAAGAGTTGAGTATTAAGGACATATAATGGAAAATTTTCTGTGTCATGCCTGGCAGGGCATTATCCAACTCTTTACAAATAGTGAAAAAATATTTATAGCATGTTCTCTACTATCATTCAATCCTAAAAATAATTCTGGCTTATTGACATATCATTTATTTTGTTTTAATAGTTCATTTGCAGACACCAGAATATGCAGAAACAAGACCAAAGTACAATGTTTCACTTGTGCCTTACAAGAAAACAGTTTAAGGGCAGTCACATTTTCTAACTTTGTAGTTGAAGGTGGTGCTTTATTTGTTTATTCTTCATTGGAGGATAATTGTTCTTACAATCCTCAGAAGCTGATCATCTTTGCTCAAGGAGAGCAGTATTTCACTCACACCTTAATTCAGTGAAGAAATCTAAGATTGTTTTCTTCTTTATGTTACACTGCTAATCAATGTCTTCCTTTAGAATTATGAATTAGAGAGAATATATAGTGGCTATGTCTTAAATATTATGGTAATGAATTCTTCAAGTTGTATTTTACAGAATTTACAGAAACATTAAAAATTATAACCCTGGTAGCACTTGAAAGCCATATTCTTCCCTGATAGTTTTCACTGCAGCTGCCAGGATGTAACATAACAGGGAAGGTGTTCAATAAAATGTGTTAATGTCACAGCTCAGAAGAGATAAAATGAATGTGGGGAAGCCTTGCCCAAGTTTCCCTTCTCATTCCGGTTATATTCACCCCACTGTATATTTAATTTGAAGTGCAGATCTAATTAAAAGTTAATGCATCATTAAAATGATTTGTAATAAGTATATTCAACTCCATGTGAGCATGATATGCTCATTATCAGGTCCGGACTAGAACTGGGATCTTTCACAATGAAGAAAATCATTATTCATAACAGATATCTTTGTGGTGACATTCATTCCATACATAAATGTGATCTAAATGTTTTATCTTTTAAATGAGTTGAACGTGTATGAAGACCTGCTGCTGAATAATTTTTTTTCTTGGATGATATCTGTTGTTAAGAGGAGTATTCCTTTAAATGGATTCGACTGTGTTTTTTCAAGAGAAGAAAATAAGCCTTCTACAGAATTAATGAAGCTGGCTTTTTAGCCTAGGGTAAAAAGCTGGCTAATGAAGTGATTCATAGTGACAGCCCATGATCTGAATTATATGAATTATTGCTTATTAATGGGATTAATTGCTTCTCATGCTATAATACAAAATTAATGCACTTGTCCAAAATCTAGGTCTATAATCTGAAACAGAAAGAGGGAAGAAAGGCTGTTTTAATTATATGTCATGTCCACATCTCTGAATGTCCATATTGCAACTGAGACTGAATGTAGGTAATTTTATAAAGAAATGGCATGAAGTGAAAACTGTAAAATAGAGATAAGAATGATAATGGTAAGTTCTGTTCAGCTGAGGCACTATATCAGATTGCATGGCTTTGCTAAGGACTTCCATTATCTGTATGCTCTCTTTCAATATATAATAAAAGAAAATTAATCTCTTTGTGTATAGCATAATTCTGTACTGAGTATAGAAGACTTGAGGAATAGAAAAAGGAAACTTTTAAGACCATAGAAAAATGAGCTCAAAATAAAGTCATGTTCTATATAGAGAGGTTAATTTATCAAACATACAGCTTTCTTTGTATTATTGTTATTATTTGCATTGCACATGTGGACTGAGGATTTCATCTGCAACTAGAAGCCTGACTGCACTGTGCCTTGACCAGACATAACAGAAAAATGAGCTCTTATGCCCAGATTTCTTGTTATGGAGAGGAGGAGTGAGGATAATGAGACATATGAGTTTTTGTCATTCAGAAATGTAATGTCAGCTGAATCTGTTTTGCCTGATTCTGTGTCATTCAAGGATATTTATATTCATGTGGTCTTACTTGCCATGGCATCTGTGAGTTCTGTTTAAGGATATTTGAAGATCTGATCCTATATCAGGTCAAATCCAGGTCTCTCAGTTTTCAGGAAATTAACAATCAGCCAAAATATCTAAGCCTTTAGGCAGAAAATTGGGAAATCTATTCAGACTGAAGAAGTGACTAAACTTAACTACCTCTCATGCATCCTGGCTCAGTGCTCTCACCATTGTTTTGCACAAAAGCTCCCTACAATTCAAAGCACCACTGCAAAAATAGGATATTGCTTCTTTTGCTGAAGGGAACTTCACAACAGTGCTGTCACAGAACCTAGAATTCCTTGGGTTGGAAAGGACCCCAAGATCCTCTTGTTGCAACCCCCCTGCCATGAGCACTTCCACTAGACCAGGATGCTCAAGACCCCATCCAGCCTGGCCTTGAGCATTTCCAGTGCTGGCTTGGATCCTGATTTCACTCAGGACCATCTGGAACACTGAGATCTTTCTAACATTTCTCCAGAGATGCTGGGACCATGTTACTCTGATTCCACTCTTACAGGCTGTTGTTTGGGGAACACACTGGTAGTTCCAATTGTAATGATGTTTTTTTAGTTATGATTCTGATGCCTTAATGAAAATAACATTTGTATTTGTGTTCCAATCCAACTTCAAAACAAACACCCTGACACCCTAATGATCGTAACTTACAAATTTTTATTTATTTTTTTCCATTCTCTGACTTCAAAGGGTAGTCCTGGCCACAGACATCCTGGAGACAGAGGTGATGATGGCCTTACAACTCCCCTGGTACACATCTTAGTTCAGAATAGATCAGTTCTATCATTATTACACTGCTATTCTGTTCCCCCACCCCCTCCTTTTTTTTCTTTTTGCTCTGTGTTTGGTTGCTTGCTCGCTTGGTTTTTGTATTTTTTCAGTTTTTCTGGCTTTTTTTTGTTGGTTTTTTTTTTTATTACCAATGTTGAAGACTCACTTGGCTTGGCACTACAAATGAAATGAATACACCATTTTAATTTCCAAAGTATTTTCTGCATAAATGCAACAGACATAAAGAATCTAAGCATGAACAGCAACATACAGGAGCAGTGGTCTAAGTGCATCTCAACAGTGCTACACTTGTGATTAAAGGGTAAAGTTTTTTACTTTACATTTTATATTCACTATTTACATTGCAGGTCTCATAGAAGGGTGGCAAATAGGAACAATGCCTATTCAGATTTTAATGTATTAGTAGAGTTTTGAAAGAAATATATTTGCATTTAAAATTTTATAAATATTTTTTAAGGAGTAAAGAAACTGGTTTTTGGTGTCAAAGTTATGGAAGAGTTTTGATTTCATTTTCTGATGCATCAAAGTTTTAACTTTTTCTTCCTTTCTTATTCTTTAAATATTTAGGCAACTGAAAAAGGCAAGTACAGCACAGACCTACAGACCTACATATATGTAAATTAGTAGATGCATCTGCTCTTTATTTTATATATATATAACTATATTACATATTACATATGTATTAGAAATATATTGCTATTTTATGTATATATATTATATATATATAAATATTTTTTTGTTGTTTTTCCCTGTGAAATGAACTCAGGTTCTTGTGACTGTGCCAAACATCCTCTGGCCTGTGTAGCTGGCTGTCCAAGCCCATTAAAAGGCACTCTTTAACCCCTCATTTAATTTCATCTCTGTCAGATTCCTCTTTTTCAGCCCCTTCCTGCTGTTCCAGTTGTGTGTGGCTCTGAGAGCTCAGGGGCACCAGCGCTTCCTCAGCAGAAGGAAGGGGTTGCACTGTTTGGGGAGCCTCAGCAAGGCTCAGAGCTTGGCTCTTGAGCTCTGCAGCTTTGCTCTATTGCTTGCAGGTGAGTAAATATTTCTGGGAAATACCTTTTGAGCACAGTAAAATAGTCAGAGAGTAGGGAGGGGTGAAAAAGTGTCATAGCCATTGATTGTAATTAATAATATAATTGACTCTGCATCAAAGATATTTAGTTCATATTTCACATTCTATTTTCATCTTTTACTCTTCCTGCTTCCCTTATTGCCTGGTATTAAGCACTAGGAAAAAAATATGCTCTTGGGATTAGGTCCATTTTATATATCTACCTGCCTTTAAAAATCATAACATTTGACATAATTAAAGTCTTCATACAGTTAGTATGTACATTTCAAAATAGGAACACTTTTCATTTTTATTAGTCAAAAAGAATTAGTTTCAAATCCAAGACCACTGTGAAAATCCTCTGTTGATTACACTACCACTATTTCCATGAAATAGTTTTATTGCTCACACAGAGTTTTCATTGTCTGGGCAGAGGTGACTGTGTAAAACACCAGTGTGACACAGCTCAGTGCTGTGGACAGTTTGGACATGGATGAGGTAAACACAGGTAAGGAGCCTTCTTTCCACAAACTTGGCTTAGATTCCTATCAAAACTAGTTTTTAGGGACTAGAGCAATTTTGATCGACCTTCTTAGCCCTATAAACTGCACACCAAAAATCTTCATCTGGCAGTCAGCTGCGGCAAATGCAACTCGTTCAAACTGCACTGATAGGGAAGATTGGGAATGTTTCACTGGCAAGAGAAGATAGGTGCTTTTCATCAGTGTCCAGTCTCAATGGAACTGGGCCTGAGACTTCCAGGACAAGCCACTGTTGTTGCCAACAGCCTCATGCATCCCTGCAGGAGTTCTGCATGATGTTTTACCCATTATCTCATGCCAAAGCAGCTCCACTTCCACAGGGAGTATCTACATTCATGCAAAATTTTCCAGCCACTTTCAACTTGAGCTTAGAAATGAAGGACATTTCCCTTGAAGAGTAGTTGCAAAGCAAAAGAAACGCTCACACATTCTGGATTGCATTCGTAAGAGATCTTTCAAAACAGCCTTGCAATTATCCTTCAATTAATTGGTCAAATTACCAGGGAAATGAACAACAGGAAAACAAACTCCTAGCATTATTTATTATTGCTGTGCTCATTCCCACCAGCTGAAGACTCAAATACCTTCATGTCAGTGTCAGGTAAGTGCCAGACACCCAACATCATCTGACCCTTTTGCAAATACTGGGGTTGTACTTGGAAAAGGTCCCCTTTTTTTTTCCTGTGGAAAGTTTCCAGATGGTTGTGCTGAAAACTTGATTCATTTTGAACACAAGCTAGAAAACATAATTCCAACACAGCTTCCTTTAAGAAAAAAGACATCAGGCTGAGTTACTTAGTTTGGTAGAACAATCTGTAACAATGCCATTATTAAAGTTTCATAAAAATGTGTTCCTTTAAACACAAACTCATATCTGACTTCTACAGAGCAATTATAGTAACTATAATGTGACTCTTGTGGTAAAAAGTGACATGCACAATGTAGTGAAGCTTTTGAATTTTTAAATTAGTAAGAGCAGCCACTGAGAATATACTTCAAATTTCACCATCAAGGCAAAAGGAGGCTGAAAACAGCTTACAGTCCAGTTCATGTTTCACTTGGAGGTTTGAATTTCACATTGGTTCCTGAGCCTTAGCCCACTGCTGCAAAGAAGCTGCTTTGGGCTTCAAATATGACAACTGTTCCCAGGCTGTGTCATTTTCTTCAGCTTTGTTTAAGTTACTGTGGAAAAAGCTAGTCCTGGTAAAATTTAATCCTTCATTAAACAGTAATCTTATTTAAGTTTCTTTTTAAGAAGTTGGTTAAATCGCAAGAAAAAAAACCAGCACATAAACAAATTTCGAAATGAATTTACCACATGCATTTTCTGTGTTTAGCTTTTTTAGTGAAAGCTAAACTCATATGACAATGGGATTAAAATTGTTAAAGGATGAAGATGGAAAAGAAAAATTTCACTTCTGTGATATTATACAAAAAAAAAGTGAAATATTTTTTCAATCTATTAAGAAACATAAAAAATTACTGTTGTCAACAATTCGACAACACAGATGAAATTTCAGGTATGAGGTAAATGAAAAATTGAAATGAAAAGCTGTATGAGCTAAGTCCCAGAACCAATGGAAAAAAACTCCTACATGTTCAACAAGATTAACCAAACAGTAAAATAAGCAGTATTTGTCATGTACTTTCATTAGTATAAATTATTCATTCAGCAGTATTTTTTCAAAGAATTTTGAAAACAAATAGAGCAGCTTCAAAAAGGTATTTGCCTTGTTTTTAGATCAGTGGATATCCTCATAACTTGGGTTTGGCAAGCATATTTATAATGGTCTCTATGTTTTTAATTTGCTTTTTTTGGGGCTTGGGGCTTGGGATACAACTATTGTATCCCAAAAAATTATTTTATTCATTGAGAAAATGCAGTTACAAAGATTCTATGCCAAACCCTGCAATTTAGGAAAAGTAGGGTATTTGTGCCTTAGGAGATCTGGGTTCAATTTCTGGTCATGTGGCAATTAGCAGGATTGGACTTGTCAAGGCATTTAGGGGCACTTTTTAACTAAAGATGTCAGAGATAGGTTGTTCCAATCTCACTGGCAGCCAACATTTGGACACCTGAGCTACAATTCCTGAGGTTTATGTGAGTAGGACAATGTTTAAGTCACAAGACTAAGCAGTAGGTTGGAATCAAATAAAGTGGTTGGGTTCTGGATGTGAAGTCTGGCTTTGCCTTTAGAGCATTCCTTGGGAGCAGCCCAGGGCTTGGCACCAGTGCCTTGTTTTGGGAATTTGGGATACATAAAAGTACGTGCCATGGTATGGCTGGGGCATCACGGTGCTTTACTGGAAATGGAAACATTCTGGGTGGATGGGTCAATTCTTACAAGTTTTGATGGAAATCAGGCTATATCGTGATGGGAACCTGCCTGAGATCCTACCCTTGTGCTTTGGCTCCCCAGCCTGCAAGGCCATCTGGGAACGAAAAAAAAAAAAAAAATATCCAGGTCAGGAGCTTGAGTTCTCTGCAGAAACAAAGATTTTTTGTAGCTGCTGAGTTTTTTTGTTCATTACTTTGGTTAGTTACCCATTTCCCCCAAACACCAGATGTACGCAGTCTGTCTGTCTGGTCTAAAAGATCCCAGGAAATGGCAGCACCTCTTTTACCCCAGGCCAATTCTTGAGAAACTCTCTGACCAGCCAGCTCTGCAGCTTGCAGCCTCTCTGAGCTCACCCAGCAACCCAGGAAAAGTCTTTAGAGCTTTCAATACAATTTAGAGTAGGAAACTTCAAAACAAAAATACGTTATTCACAAGAAACTCTGCCCTCTAATCATCACTGAGCATAATGAGGCCTTTTAAAAGAACTCTTTCTTATGGTACAAAACAAAGTTTCCTAGAAAAACTCCATCTTCTGTAAATTAAAAATTATAAATAATGAGCTTTTGAAAATTTTATTCTTTTTTCTCTCTCATAATTCTATCCATAAGTATTGTACTTCCTTGCTTTTCTAGTGGGGTAAATTCTTTCTCTCTCTCTTTTATTCATAAATGTATTCAAAAAATTAAATAAATGGCAGAGTTTTTGAGACAAAAAAAATGTTTTCTTTGCCTCAGTGGGAACTGTGCTTGTTCTAATTATTTATTTTAAAATAACTGCATTATTTCTGCCAAAATGCTGCTTAAGCAGCACCTCGAGGTAAAAAGAAAAAAAAATAGCAGCTCTGAGGAACAACCTAGCAGGATTTCAGCTTCCAGTGAACAGGTATCAGCACAACGTATGCCTCGTGTTTTAGCCATGCTTATACTCTTGTACACAACCTCCTTCTCTTTCAGAAGACACTCAACCATGGTGTAAAACAGAACCTCCTGCTCCTGGCAACATTATGAAAATTTCATTTCTTCCTAATGCTCACTCAGGAATTCTAGGGTGCTGACAGAAGAGTCAAAATGGCCAAGTTTCTAATCTGCCATCTCTAGCATTTTTTTTCAATAGCATGATTAAATTTAACATTTCATGTGAAGGATTATACTTTGTAGGAATATGCTTCAAGTGGTGTTTTGTTTTTGTATCTACAGTGCAGAGTTTTGTAGAGATATGCACACGAGGCTCTGAATAACCATTATTACTGTCACAAATTTCCTTGGCAAAATTTCCAGCTCTGTTAAGGGACTTCTGAAGTATGCTAAAAATTCAGGACCATGGGTCGTTTCACCGAGAGATCCAAGGGACAGAGGAAAACAGTTTCATGGTCAAAAGCAGAATTTTGCCAAAATCCTGTGAATATTTCCAACATCCTTCCCATAATCTGAGATATGTATAAACCATGTCACAATCTGCATGCACTTGGGAGGGACTGCAACCCTTTCCATCCCCACACAAGGGAATAATCCTATTTCATTGTGTAGGGAAGGAAAAGTCACAGAAAGCATGGCATTAAGGTTACACTCACAAGTTGAAGGCACAAACCCAAGCTTTCCCTCTGATCCCCAAAATATCTGGTCAGGTGTTTGAGCACAGTCTGTTGATATCTCGGGTTCACAGTAATAGTACCCAAGTTTCCAAGGTGTTTGTGGCAAAGGAAATAGCTAAGAAATACCACACTTGCCCTGTCTGTGTCTCAGAAAATACTACACAGTGATAGCTGCTTAAGCTACAATATTGCTTTTTTAAGAGCTTGATGTCAGCTAATCTTGTTTCAGGCCACTTGGCAGTATCAGCCTGGGCTCTTTCACTCCAACCCCCCTAAGCCTTCCTTTCTTCAACTGTCTTTTGAAACTGCAAATTGGCCTGAATTAATTTAAGCAGGAAGTTAATGCTAAGGCAAGAGCTACTCTTCTTTAAGTTCTTTGGAATAAGCTGTCTCTGACCACTAATAAAGCAGAGCCCTTTAGAGATGATAAAATGAACAATCATTACCAAAACACCCTTCTTGTTCTCCCAGCCCTCAGCCAAGACAAGGAATCCACACAAATATAGTTCATAAGGTAACATTTAGTGTTTTTTCAAATAAACTGAATGTGTCTTAATGCCCATGATCATCCATGAAAATCTTCATATTCATAACATCTGTAAACCCAGGCCAATAGGAACACAATTCTTTTGATCAGAGAACATATAATTGGTGTAAATTATTCAACGTCAGGCTTGTGCTGGTTTGCTCTGTAGAGTGTACAAAAAAATAATTTATTTTTTGTTTCTAGGAATATCCTGTTTTTTATCAATGCTCAAATAGTTTGATAGGTTTTTTTATCATAATCAGTACTCCCTGCTGGTTTTGTAGAGAGACTTTTTTTGCGAGGTACTGTCCTTTCTGTGCTTAAATTTTTACTCAACTCCTATTCAAAGTGTCATAAATACTTGGGCTGGCAAACTGACAATTATTTTTAAATCTGTAGGGAAAAGAGTCTGTTTCTGTAAAACTGAGGAATATATGGTACAATAATTTCTTGGGCTTTGTTTGTTTCTCTGATGTATTTCTGCTTTTGCCAGCCTCCCGTTCAGACAAATCATCTCTCAAATAATCAGCAGAGCTGTGGATAAGGAAAGAGTACAACCAATCTTTCTCTTATTGGGTGAATTTGTACTGTTACATGAGTAAGAACCTATCAGAATGATTTTTCTTGGTAATTATTTAGACTCCTGTTCTTTTTCAAAACTCTTCATTCCCATGCAAATCATGGACATGATTTTGCTTACACCAAAGCTGGTGAGATAAGGGATAGCATCATAATTTACAAGATAGTCTGAAGCCCGGTTTGACTTTTATTAGGGGGAAAAAGCCACAGCAAAAATACGAAATTTTAGTACAAATTTGTAAAGAATATGACATGAGGTAGCAGGAAAAACCCCACTTTGGAATGTCCTGCAGCAGCAACTCCCTTGTTCTTATTTGTTTCCTGGTAACTCAGAGAAGTGCACCCAGTGGATGCCCTGGAATGCTGAGCATGAGAATCACTGCTTCCTTCTGAAGTGGCCATGGTCCTGATGCTTTTGGTACTGACTTGCAGTTCTCTTCTTGGATTTACTACTTCTTTTTATTAATCATAAGAGTTCTGCTGTGGAACACCTGGGACTCACAAAGGATATAACCTTTTCTGAACAAGGCATGCCTCCCCTGAATTATTTTGAATGTCTGTGCCAGGACATCTTTCTGTAGTAGATGCACTAATGATGTGGCAAATTCACACCAGTGATTAAATATCAGACCATTAATACTGATTGCTTTGTTAAAGAAGTAATTTTTCCAGAAATGGGATTTTCACATGCAAAATTATTTGGTATGTCTTAGGGTTATGATTTCTATCAAGTTGGGGGCTTAATTTCTGATTTCTTCTTTCTTAGCCCATTTTTGTTGGTGATGTCCTGTGTAATTTTCAATTTCTTCAGCTGACTGTGTGAAGTGGCACTTCATTGTTTTTGTGCATTGAAAGCAATGCTAACCCAGGAGTCTTCCTGAGGGCATGATGGAAGCAGGGAAGGGCTGTAAAGGGTAAGGTGGTTGGATACACATACTGGGATGCTCCAAACTGAACATCCTTTTCCTGCAGTAATGGTCAACTCTAGACCTTTCAGCAGTTCTGCTGTCCTGGCACTACACTCCAGAAAATGCCTAGACATTTTGGCAGTAATAATATCTAATGAGAACTATAGAAGGGCTACATAGATTCACTCTGAACTTTTGGGATCATTCATTCTGGCAGAGAGTGAGGACCCCTGGGGGGACTGAGCTGTTCTTCTTCCTCCAGTTTTCATAGGAACTACATGTGTAAAGACCTTATCAGTGTAGAAACCCCAGAATTAAAATTCTCTTGTATGCACACTTTTTGAGACACTAAAAATAACTCTGATTAAACACACAGATAAATACTTTCTATTGTTTTAGTGTGCTTTTAGTCAACACATAAATTTAGATGGGTTAACTTCTCAAATTTTCCTATAAATGTTGTCCCTAAACACTCAGTTCTCACTCAGCCAACACTTCAATTGACAGCAATGCCAGGTAGGGCTGCAGGGCAAGGACTGATAGCAAAGATCTTAGTACAAGACAAATTCATTAGACAAGCTAAATAATTTAGGCACATTTGAAAAGCAAATGAATGTAGAGGTGTTCCCTCATGATTATTGCTCACATAGATTTTTTTAAGAGGAAAAACATAAATTAATAAAGGCAAGAATGTTTTTAATGACAATATTAGTGGCTGCCCTGTGGCTATTAAGACATGCACTCATTGTAAACTATATTGATTTTTCCATCAGATAAAATTCTTTGGTTAAATTGTTGTTTCAGCTATAATCCAGACTGGCTGTGCTGGTCATTATCATGATAAAATGTGGTCAGAAAGTTTTTCTTTGGAGCAGTGACCACATATTTTCAGAAAGACCCCTTAACAGCATCAAGGCAAGTCAATTGCTGTCTATAAGTGCAATAGTCACTGTTTTTGTGGAGGCAATCTTGCCATTGATTAATAGAATGGGTTACAGTCTCACAAATTCTATTTTATTAAAGGACTACTAGTTCTTTGCATCATGCACTGTGTGAATTTACTGCCTTTGTGAATTAAATGCCTGACTCAGTGAACAATCACACGACAAGTTTCACAGAGTTCATCCAAAACCTTTGTCTATGTGCATAAAGAGTTTTTCCATGTACAAGAGAAGAGCTTCAGCCTTGACAGTTTGCTACTACATTTTTCTGGAGGAAATGGTCAATTAAGATGCAGAAGGTCTTTTTTTGCACATCTGTGGCCCTGATTTTTACTTGAAAGAGTTATATGAATAAAGATATATATTTAGAGATTTACAGGACATATATGAATGACTAGAAAAATCCTCTATAGTACAGGAGAAAAATAAAGAGGAGCTAAAAAATGTGAATGCAAAAGCCTTTTTCCCATTATTCATAACTAGCCAGTATGGTAAAAGAAAAAGTTTTCTTATGCTGTTTTGAGTTGGAACATTAAAATTTACAGTGGTTGCTCTAAACTGACCCTAAAATACTTTGCTGGACACCTTTGCCTTGTACATGTCACCATTTGTTATCAACCATAAATAATTTGACTTGTGGTTTATGTTCACTCATCCTGTTTCAAGGACAGAGTCATCTAAAGCTTTCTACCATTTCAATTCTCAGACCATCTGAGGTCTTCAAACCCTTTCCTTTACTGCTGAAGCAGGAAAGAAATCAAAATCCAGCACTATGGGAAAGAATGTGGTCCTAACTGGACTTAGTGCATGGGCAATAACCTGTTTCCCAAAACAGTATTTTTTCCTGTGACTATTTCACTGCAAATCTCATGTTGCTATGCTGTGGAAGTTTGTGGTGTCCTTTGGGTGAAGAGAGTCCTATGGTTTATTTTCTTGCACAGAAGTGCCAAAAATTGCCTGAAATACCATCAGATGAATTACACTATAAGAAGCTTAGAACTTTCAGAAATCATTCAGTAATGGAGATGGCACGTTCTGTTCACATTTCTGTTTTCATATGAATCATGCAAGGCAGAGCAGAACTCTTCATTAGATCTTGAGAGAAATTCAGAGATGCTTCACTAGGAATACAGAGTTCCTCCTTTTCTGTAGATGTCTGCAATTTAAAGATGCTTTTCTTCCTCTTCCTTTTGGTCTTTGAAGGGCTAGGGATCTGCAGGAGAGGACTGAGAGTTTCAGATTTTTTATGGAACAGCTCCCAGCAATTTCTATCTTGAATTACTTCTAAGCTTTCAAGAATACAGTCTGGTACTGCCTAAAGCACAGTTACTCCTGGCTATGGGAATGGCATGGCATGGCTTGGGGCCAGGGCACAGAGTGAAACAGTGACTGGTGTCTGCACACAAGCAATTCCCTGTCACCGTGCACCAACCACCCATGCACGCAACACACCCATGAAGACTCAGTGTAGTGACAAAAGAATCCTGACATATGGCTCTAGTCCCTGCCTTCTTATTGCCTTCTTGGATCACTCAGTCATCAGAATTTAAAAAAATACTTAAGTATTTCCCTTTTTTTGATGCCCAACTACTTTGGAAAATTTAGGTATTAAATAAAGATTCCTTAATCCAAGATTTGGGAGAATACATATTTGTGATGTTTTGGCAGGTAGGCATGTCAATTATACAGTAATAGATGTCTTTTATGTATTGAAAAGGAAGCAGTACCATCACTTTTGATGCCCTTGCAGACCTTCCTTACCAGGAGAATGAATGAGAATCAATGTATAAAGGAAGTCAAGAAGAGCTGCTTAAGAGTTTGCTGTACAGAGATGTCTTTTTTGATAAATTCTTCATGTCAAATGCCAACAAGCTTAAAAAAGGAACGTGTGCTGTAATTGTGATATCCTGTTCAGGTTACACTACCCTCAGGGAGACTGTTACTAATGACCGAATTAATTAAAGAGAAATTGTTTTATGCTTTGCAGAATTTAAACCAGCCCCCTGCCCCAGTTTCCCTGTCTGCTTATTTTTGCAACAGTGTGAACTAAGAAGCCATTTGCCAATGCTTTGTTAACCTGTTATTCTCGCTAAGCTGTGCCGTGTAAAGCTGTGGAAGGCAGGGTTGTGTGCATTTCAGCTGGGAGCAACGTCTTCTTGGATCACATACTCTGCAATCATTGTGTAGAAAAGTGTAAAACAAGTACCTTCAGAACCTATGATTGCAATTTTTGGCATTATAACCACTTCTTTCTAAGCTTGTCTACACGATTTGTGCCGTGGCGCTGTGGGAACAGATATGAAGAGATAAATTCAGTGATGCAGCTTCCTATTTAACTTCACACTTTTAGAACACCTTGGAAATGCAAAAGCCAGTGCATTATTTATACCACAGGGGTTTTTTGTTGTTTCTCTTCAGTATCATCTAAGTATGCCTCTTGAGAAGATGAATGTCATGAGGGCAAGTTTTTCCTGTAATTCTTACTCCTTTGGGATTGTATGATTATCCTTTCATGCTAAAATTGTTTTATCTTCACAGCTATTTATGGGGATATGGAGTTATTACCTAAATTACAAAAATGGACTGTGCAAAAGTAATAGCTCATTTATGTATAGGATACTGCATTTTTGTTGGGAAGAGCTGAGTAAAATAAGCATCCCTGTTTTTAACAGGATTATGGGACACATGGGGTAGATATAGATAAGGTTGCACAATGCATCTTTAGTTTCTCTTTAACAAACAGAAAGACAGCTCCTTTTCAGCTCACAATTGCAGGCACATTTTGTTCTATTTGAAAGAATGCAAGAAATATTTTCCTGATTTTTATCTGCTCTTAATTAGGCTTCTTCAACAAAGAAAGCATTTGTTACATTTTTTCAAGCAAAGCAACCGAAAAAAAAACCAACCTCTTCATTCAGATACAAACATCCCCAGACTGGGAATGGCTAAATTAATATTCACTTTAGTCCTCTCTGCCTCTGATAATGGTAGCACATAGTGTGTTTATAGTTCTAAGATCTGGCAAAAAAATAAATTATTTTGTTTTGCTTGTCAATTTTGTAAATCCAGTAATATATTCTAGCTCTCATCCTTAAAGCTGTGTTGTGATACTGTGTGTGTACACAGAAGGATGTGTGTAGGTGCACACCTCTGCATCCAGCACAGCTCCGTTCTTATTTCCTGGCCCACACAATAAGGAAAAATCCCTAATGTTAACTCTACTTGCTACCACATTAACAATCCAAAGGCTGACTGGGAAAGGAGAAAGTCTGACCACACCTTTCTCTTCGGTGGTGACAACTCCTGCGCTCCCTGCTCAGAGTGAGCTGGGCTCCTGCTGTGGGCTCATCATCTGCTGCAGTGCCTTTGTGACATAGAAGCATTTCAAAAAATGCCATATTACCCATTATAAGGTAGAGAGAATTTGAAAGTAAAATCTTGGCCCCCAGTGAAATCAACAGGGAATTCCGTGCTGATTTCCCGCTGGGTAGAATTTCAGGCAGGGTTTGAATAGTTTTATTTCTTTTGGATGCAGAAAATTGGACAGAAGTCTGTTTACAGAAATTATTAATAAGGTACCTCCCTGCTCCTGCCTATGAAGGTGTTTCTGTTACCAGAAGATCAATGATACATGTTCATAAATTGCTACACAGAACAGCAGAAAACTGAGAACTAGTACCTTGAGAGAATTTAGTCTTCTTTTACTGAAAGAGAAAAAATATTTTTTGATCAAAAAAGAGACATTTAACTACCTATGTGTAAAAACATTATTTTTTGAAACTGCAGTAGTTTTGCAACATTGATATTATTTGTGTATTGTTTAGATGTACAATTTATCTATTATTTTTATGTAAGTTCAATATTTTTAAACTGTAATATTGGTACGTGTTTGTTTTAGAGTGAGATGTGTTTTTACAATACAAATCTCAATTATAAATTGCAAATCTTAATTTATCGTAATAATATGGGTGGAGTCCAGGGCACCAGTTTTGTAACCAAATGATGACACTGCATCAGCAGAACCCATGTAAAAATCTGTGTACACACATTTAGTAAGTTCAAGACAAAGGAGACTGTCATCTGTCTGTTTTCAGTGGTCTTAAAAAATTATTGCTCTTCCTATGATAATTTCTGTCCTTCAGCAGAAAATTAGTCTCCCTCAACCATGACTTGATATGTCAATGCAAAGTAAACTAGTTTATAAACCATAAATTTGCTTTATTTGAACATAAATATTCTACTAAAAGAAAACTGTATTTTTTCTGGTACTGATTTAATGAGAGCATTTTAAGGCCAAGGCTAAAAAATAGACTAAATTATTGCAGAGTAATTACCCTTAGGCTTCTGCCTGAGATCTGGACTACACTCACTTATTCTGGAGTGGAGCATCTATACATGCACACCAGAGAGGTTTCCTGGAACAATCTATTCCACTTGAGTTACTCCAGTTAATTACTTTATACTGACGAGTCTTAAAAGTCAGTTCTGCCTTTAGCATTGAAACATTCTCAGGGAAAAAGGATGAATTTTCTCAAAGCAACTTTACCACGAAACACCACATTAAAAGAAACAGTTGGGATTGGGAAGCATTACTCTGTGACACTTTTGAAAGCCTTCCTTCCCTTGGCTGTTGGCATGATGCACACAGTGCCAGAGCAGGAGCAGGCTGGTTTGCAGCAGGGAAGGATTTTCTCCCATGTTTGCTGCCACAGATGTTTGCCCAAAGAAGGCCCTCATGCTGCTCACAGTGATGTACATGCCTTTTACCATAAGCAATGCTGTTGATCTCATGGGGCCTTTCTTGAGCAAAATACACATGGAAGTTGTTTGCTGATTTGAGGCCAAAGCATGCAAATGCTAATTGAGCAGTGCCCTGCCCACAATTTATCATCTCAGGATGCCAAGGGAAGGGTGTTCTGGTGTGTCACCGGACCATGCACTGCACCCTCTCTGAGGCTTCTCCTCATTGCTGGGGAGTCTCATTAAATTAATATGGTGCAGCAGGAATATCAGCAAAACAGCTTGATCCAATCTGAGTATGTTCCTTTTCTCCCACAGCTTCTGGCCGTGAGCCTCAAGAGTTAATGGAAATTGGCAAAAATGAGTGTGTCCCACTACGGGCAGCTCATGGCATTAAACAATTATGCAAGAATTTTCCTTGGAAGCTATTAGGGATGATGACATTGCGCTTAATATTTGACCTTCCCAGCTTCAACTGCTCAATACCTCTTACTGTACACAGAAATTGCCAAAATCCCACCTAATGAGCTGAAAAATGACATATGACAGATCTGATGGCTAACTGCAGCTAGAAGAAGAAAGACTGCTACAGAGCAAAAAATTCTCAATCTTGCTCTTTTTTCCCTGTTTTTTCTACTTATAAAGAATGTTTAAAAATGTAATTTGAAGGCACAGATAATTAAAAACTTAATTCAAAGTAAGCTGAATTCAGGCAAAGTTCTGTTGTTTTTAATGTCTTTTTGGCTCAGATCTGCAATTTGTTCACGAAGTTATTGGGTACTCATAGGATTTCATTTTTTTTTTCTTTCTGGGAAAGCTGTTTTGGTCTTTTTCCAAGGGGCACTGTTTCAGTTCCATTTATTCGTGGGAGATTTACACCCAGTTAACTCTTTTGACTTCAAGGAGAGGGAACGGTTCTTGAATTAAACTGTAATAAAAATATTGCTAGGGATAAGAGAACCATGAGTGCATCCCACTGTACGTTTGAGTCAGAGCCTACAAATCTCAGTGTTTTTATAAATGATGCCATTGTTTCTTTTCTCTCCTGCGTTATTTAGGTTTCATCTTAAAAGGCCACTATGAAAACTGCTGTGATTACTCTAGGAGAGGAAAATAATTTTCAGCAGCTCCAGTCCTGTTTCAGTCCAACAAAACTCATGCCCTACTTTTGATAAGAAACAGTGGAGGTGAAGAAGTGAAACTTTAAATGTGAGTTGATTTTCCTACCCCACACCACAACATTATTTTGCAGAGACCTTGGGATCTCTCATTTCGAATAACCTCAATATGAATGAAAATGTTGGCAAAGGAATGAAATTGAAGAGTTTTTATGGAGTGTTTTTATAATGCACCCCTCCTATTGTAATCAGTGACACAATGTAGGGACTTGAACTCTGAAAACTTGGTTCATCCTCTAAGGGACCTGGATGAATAGCATCAGTAAATGAATGGTATGCACACAGCCCTGGGAAAGAGCCTTAGTTTCTCTGCTCTTCATCACTTGTGTGGCTAAACAAGTTTATTATGACTATATTTTTCCCCCTACTTTCCTTCTTCTTCAACATATTTTAAAGGGGTTTTGATGCATTGTCACTTTTTTCAGACCTCTGCTCTCTCCCCCATGTGTTGTTACTTCTACTATCACTAAAATTTAAATCTTGATTAACTTCATGAGATTTTTATAAGGGAGTAAAATACTGTGCAATACCTTGGGGCAAGGGTATGATGAAAATAATCCCACAGCATCTGAAGTCCAAGACTTTGTCCAACAGGACCATGGAGTGTGTCACCTTCAGCAGTCTAAGCTTAGCATGCTGTTGAAAGGGTTTATCTGTTCCCTTTCCCATGAGATCAGCAATTTTGAAGGCACCTAATTAAATTCTTCATTAATTCATCAGAAAGAGAAGAGGAAATAGCAAAGAAAGCCATGATTTATGAGTTTACACATGTGCCAGAAAGTGTTGATCTTGAACTTGAGTTTTGAAACAGAAATATTTTCAAGTATAAAGAAGTAAAAATGGCTAGCCTTACAAGACTTTTTTTTTTTTTTTTAGTTTTGTTAAACTGCCTCCAAAATGCCTTTGGATTATTACACAAGAAATAAAATGTATTGAAATGATATACTGGCTGAGCCAAATTCAGAGATGAGATTAAATCTCTTCTTGGTTTTACGATCTTTTGGGGGTTTTTTAAAGAATGCATGGGATTGAGGCTTAAGATGCTGAACAGTCATGACATACATAGGGAGGGGCTGGGAGGGTTTCAAAAGCTGAATTTAAGCAGGCTACTTCAAGTTGCTGAAGATAAAAGATGAGAGGGGCTCAAAGTTCAAGCACTGACATCCAGCTAAAGGCAACCACATGGTATTTGTGGACTTGAATTTGGGTAAAACATGCTTAAATCCACATGCAAAACAATATTTAGACAAATCTTTGCGAATGTATAGATCAGTATGTATGACTAAAAATTCTGAATTATTTGTGGGTCAATGTATGTTGGGCAAATGTAGGATACAATGTTTTGGGGTAGATTTTTCAGTTTCTGTGGCTTGAATTGCACTGTGGTTAAATCATAAAAGAGACCCTCTTGAAAAAATATCTGGATATTCCATGTGGAGTTTTCAGAGTGCAGTTCATGACTGTACTAGCAAATAACACAAAGTAGCACCATGACTGTAGCCCCAATGCAAATCAAACAGGCTCTAAAATCTACAGGTGAGTGTTGTGCAGCATGAACACACACACATGCAAACAAACAAAAGCTTACACTAAATTTTTGCTTTTTGGTTTGGGAGGGAACACAGCTTTCAAATTGATTAAGAGAGCATGCCTAATTAGAAACATTTATCACATGTACACTCACAATTGCTTTTTTGTTTTCATTCTTCATTTGAAATTGTATAAATCACAGGAAAACAAGTATCTCATATCCAAAATGTCCATCTCTTTGTTCTTTTTTATTTGATTGCAGTCAGATGAAAAGCACTGCTTTGAAACAGAGGCAATGGCCAGAGGCCTATTGATTGCCTGTAAACAGAAACAAAAAAGCAGCCCTGGTAACATTTAGAATGGTTTATCAGTGATCAAAGCACAGGAGGTGCTGTCTAGACAGCCTAGGTGTGGACTAGCAAATGGATTTCATTAGGGGTCCTCTACTCTGGTGCCATTGTTTCAGCTCTGCTCTTCTTCAGGCCAATCTGTGATTGATTTCCAGAGAGGTGCCCAAGTGCCTGTGGCAATGGGATAAAGCTTACAGGACTTTGCTTGTTCTGACAGGGCAGAGTAGCTGCCTATCACATTAGTGCAAAATGACACTTTCATTTACTTCCACAGTGCTTTGAAACAAATACTTTCAGCTACAGCAATTGCTCTTTGCAGCTTGAGCTCTGGAGTCAACTTCTAGTGTTCCAGAGAGTAAAAGGTTGTGGAATAATTTCTGAAGTATCCTCTAGTTAAAAAGGGTCATATTCTGACATCTCTGGCAGCACTGTACTTTCTTCTTCTTGCATAGTCATAGTTTTTGTTTTAAGCATGCATATTATTTATAATGTTACTGAGGATGCTTTTCACTATTGGGGAGAACATTTTCACTTTTTATCCTTAAAAAGTCCTATATGCATCCCACATGTGTTGTGCCTGCCTGTAAGGATAGTTGGCATTCACCAACTGCACTAAATCACGACACTCAGATTATTCAAATGGTTTCACTACAACCACTAATGTGAAAATGCAGGGCTAAGTTAACTTACAAAAAGGCCTCACATTCAGCTGGTGCAAATTACCAAATTACTATAAACTACCAAATTACCAATGTGCAAGAGCAGCAGATGCTGTCCATGTTGTCTCAGCCTCTTCACTTTGTACTTGTGCTGTTTCACAGGACCTGATTCCACTGCTCAGATGCAGATGCTGCTGGGTGAACTCCTATGGAAGAGGGTAAAGGCATGTGGCAGTCCTTTCTGTCACAGGACTGTTAGGATTGGAATGGATCTCTGCAAATCACCTAGTCTGACACCCTGACAAGGCAGGGTCACCCGGAGCAGGTGACACAGGAACGTGTCCAGGTGGGTTTGGAATGTCCCCAGACAGGGAGACTTCACTGCCTCTCTGGGCAGCCTGTTCCAGTGCTCTGCCATCCTCAATGCAAAGAAGTTCTTCCTTGTGTTTATCTGGAACTTCTATTGGTTTAGTTCATGACTATTGCTCCTCATCCTGTCACTGGGCAGCACTGGAAAGAGCCTGGCACTGTCCTCTTTGATGCCTGCCTTTGAGATATTTATATGCACTAATGAGATCCCCTCTCAGTTGTCTCTTCTAAACAGGCCCAGATCCTGTAGGGCCTCATAAGAGAGATCTTCCAGACCCCTGCCTTGATGTCTTCTGTTTTATTTCCTCTGGGTCATTGTTTTGGTTTTGTGGATCCCACAAACTCCAGCAAGGTCATGGACCTCTTGGTAGTGACAATAGCAGGCAGGAAGCTCCAAAGGCTCCTGTTACTGCTAATAGAAGAAATACATGGAACCTCTAATGCAGAAATCGATGTTTCATCCCCAGCAATGGCATGTCAGAAGACATTGCGTCCTCCTTGCTTGGGCAAGGAGCTCTGAGCAGGATCACTCCCTCCAAGGCCTTCACGGGCTCCTTATGTTGGTTCAAAGAAGTCTGAAAATATTGAGAAGCAAAAAATCCAAAGTGCAGTTGGTGAAATCATTTGGGCAGTTGCTAAATGTATTAAATATAATTTTTTTTTTACTTTTTTTAATTTATGGAGCTGTAACAGTGACTGCTGCTATACAACAAAAGTCTTTGTGAGACTACATATACTATGTTAGAAAGATCCCTTCAATACCCTCCAGATTAGGGCTAAATCAAGGCATTTGCTTTAAAGATAAAATTTTGACCAGTGCTCTGGTTTCAAGTGGAAAAGCCTTTTTTTCCAGACTTCTTGAAAAAACAAAAGATGGAGAAACTGGCCAGGTGGTAGCAGGGGTCAAAGGGGACATTAATGGAAAAATGGACTGCAGCTTCATTAAGACAGCGAAGGGTTTTGCCATCTCCCGATAAAGGCTCTGTCTAGCCAGGGTGAAATAAAATAAAATTGGTTTCAGAATGGTGATTTTGTTAAGAAATCTCTAACTATTCAATATTAAGGGAAGAGCAACATAGTGTTAAAGGCATGTGCAAGGTCTGTGTGCCATCTGGGTGCCTGTCATGTAGCTCTTGAACAGTAAAGCTATGAACCAAAAGATTCATGTCACTGTCTCTGGGAACAGAGGATTTGGTGTCCCAGGCTCACAGCTGACCCAGACTAGATGTAGAGATGGTGACCAGGCATCACCTTTCAGGACAGCAGTCTGACAGCAAGCTCAGGTGAGCTGTGCTCTCCTTGGCCTCCAGTGGCTTCAGGATCTCGTTGGATTTAGTAGATGTAGTCACTCATATGGCCACATTCAATAACCAGTGCAGTTTCTTTAAAGGAAATTGCTTATTGATTTTTTTTTCCCATAGCATTTCAGCCTAATTTTTAATTTATATTTTTTTATTACTAAAGCCAGGCAAGACTGAAGAGAAAAATCTGTTGCAAATACCTGAATTCTCCTCACTGTTTTCATGATTGCTTGTGTTTGCTCACACCAAACATGTGGGTCATTTGCAGTTGGGATATAAATGTATGTACTCAAACATAATGCTTAAAAAATTCAAACCATTGTGAAGTGATTGCTGCTACCTCTCTAGTAAAAGTTCAATATTATGATTGGCTTTGTTGAAGAGTGAGGTTAAACGGAAGGTTAAACTAAAAAAATTTTGCAATCTTAACAAAATGCCATGACCTGGGAAGACTTAAAATTTCTAAAAATGTGTTCCTCTCCTTCTCACTCCTTCTGTTTTTCATTCCATTTCTAGTCCATTGCAGAGGTAGATTCACTTCTAGTTCTGAACTATTAGAAGAAATTTAAATGATAGTTGAAAAAGCAAGGGCTGAAGACTGAGTGGCATAGAAAAGCTAGTAAAACATTTTTGCAAATCTGTTTCTGAATCAATGATGCAGAAGAAGGAAAACATAAAGAACAAAATCTCCACATTATTTTCTTGTAAATTTATTGACCAGAAATGGACATTTCTTTGTTCTGATTTATTGTTTTCCTCAACACTTTGGTGATAAAGTGAATATAAGCTGATCTAGGAAACTTTTCAAACTCTTGAGTAATTATCTGCTGTTTACTGGAACATCTTTCCTAAATGAAATCTTCAGAACTCACACATTAGTAGTTTTATGCATAATTTCCTCACCATCATAAAAACATGGGGGTGATACCACAAAACCATTCAGTCGATTAATTTATTAAAGATTTTCATTGGCCCAGCAAAATGTTTAAAGATAATTTTCTTGGAAAAAAATCTTTCTAGCTTTCTTAGAAAAGACATTTCTAACATTCTTAGAAGCTATCTTTACATTCCTGTTTTCTTAAGAAAAAAAAAAAGTAAATGTTGCTTCTTATTGAGAGAAGAAAATGCTTTTCTAAAGGATTATTCTTTTTCATGATGGAATTGTGTGAATGGTAAAATTGTGTGATTGCCACCAAAAAAGCACATTTGTAACATTATTGTTAGTGATAGCTTTTCCTTTCACCAGTGCTATGCCTTATTTAGACTTAGACTGTTTATCATTTCTCTGTGTTCCTGTGCTCAAGTCAACTTTACTGTGACTTAGATCTCATTAAAGACAGAATTCATACTTACTGCAGTAGATCATGCCTGTCTATACTGAGCTTTTCAAACATTTCAGACACAGCTTTTTAACAAACGCAAGTTTTTTTAATGAGATGCTAATGAAATGCTTGGGACCTAATGAAATGCTGTAGACCTTTATGCACTCAGCTTCTCTGGGACCACAGTTTGCCAGGCATTCACTCGGAAATGTCCAACAATGTTTTGCAACAGCAGTAACGTGCCTGTGCTGACCTTTGCCTGGTGGTGCAAGCTCCAAGTGCAGAGCTTCTTGTGCCATTGCCAAAAGCTGCTTTCCACCATATCTCTTGCAGTTTTCCACTGACTTTTGGACAGGCCTTTAACAGTGACCAATTAACTCCTTCCTACTTCAGTGAATGTGGTGGTTACCATACCAGCAGACCTGTCCCATTTCTGAGCTGTGCCCTATTTTGGTACAATCTTTACCCCTTCCTTTCTCTCACTTTTTTCCTTTGCTTCTTTTGGCCAGAATAAGATATTAGGATACTCCATCATCCACTATGCTTTGGATTACTCGAATATATTCTCTTCCCTTCCTCTGCCTGGACTGTTCAGGCTGAACTGCCTTATACCATGTGTAGCCCCGAAGCAAAGTTAAAACTTAAATAACCTCAATAAATCTCATCCTTTGCTCTGGCATCTGGGTGTCTTGCAAGACGTGTAATGGGATGTTCAGGGTCCCAGCCTCTGGGAGATGCCTTTTGCTGCCTGCAGCTCTCGCCGTCAGCTGGGAAAGAATGATTTAATCATTTAAGAAATGCTAAATGGCCAGGTGTGCCATTTTTTGACTTCTGTGCTCACTTCTCAGTGCCACAATTCAGAGGGCAGTTCCTGGCCCCAAGTCATTATTTTTTAATACAAAGTAGCAGTTCCAAAGGTATGTTTTTCCTGGGTATTCCCTCTGCTTTCTGACTGTCTGGAATTTTTCGTTTAGAAAAACAATGTCACATTGAATCAGAAAAGTCTCTTTGAATTTAGTCTCCAGCCTCACCCAGTTCCTCTTACTCTTGGCTCCCTTCTCAGGAAATAAATCCTTCTTTCTTCTATGAATTTTTTTCTTTGTCACTCTATGGATTGAAATTTTCCTTTCCAGTTTTAACAGAAAACAATACCACTCTCATTCTTTGAATTCCAGACCTTTGGATTAGTTGATTTAACAGTGATTAATTTTTCTACATGTTACCAAAGATCAATCTTCACATAAAAAGCCAACTTCTCTATGATCTCAAAGTTATAATTTCAGAAGTTTTCTTAAAAACAAAACTCAAATATAAGTCTATAGCAAAAGCAGTACACTATATATACTAAAACTTTATTCCAAGTGCCTTTTCTGTAACACAGGTCTTGCAAAAGAAAGTAATAGTCTTTGGTATAAACCAGACCTTTCAGTGATAGAAATAGCAACAATTAACATTACCTAGGGATTCCTTCTCCTTAATTAGGATTAATTTAAAATTCACCTGGAAAATTTTTAATAACCCTTTCTTCCTAACAAAGAAGCATGTGGTGGAATTTTAATGGCTCCATTATGTTAAAACCCCACAATGTGATTGTAGTGACGATGGGAATTTGGCTGTGCTGCTTGAAGAACATCTGTTTTAGAATAAATATGCAAATGTCTTCATATATGTGTTAATCTGTCAAGTCCAAAGGATGCCAGAGTTCAGTGAGACCAGACACTGAAGTGTAGTAACGAAACTGAAGTGGTTGGCAGCAGCTTAAGATTTGCATCTCACAGATGTATTTATTCATATCTACCTTGAATGCTGTTAAAAAAGACACTGCAGGCTGTGTGTTATACTCTGATGAGATATACAGGCACATCAATTACAAAGACCTTGATGTTCAGCCCAATGTCACTTACACCAGGCAAAATCCACTTTTTTTTCTTTAGGTTTGTGGGAATGATGTGCCTTCTCTCACAAACCTGAGCTGTCAATGAGTGACTGCTATGTCCATTTCCTGGTTTCTTTCTTGGGACCTTATTTCATGATGGGTATATTAGTTTACAGAGAAGCTTGGAAAACAGCTTCTTTTCTAAAAAACCTTTTGCATGGGAGACCATAGAATGATTTGGTTTGGATGGGACCTTAAGGATCATTTCATTATAAATCCCTGCCAGAAAACAACGTAGTTGTTCTGATTTTCCTTTCCACAACTGTGGTGGCCCAGCTGAATTTTGTCAAAGCAGTGATCACTGTTGCTCTGCCTTGTAATCAGTGAGATCTGCCAGGAAAACCTCCCAGCTCTGCCAGGGATGGTGCTGAAGTCCTGACCCATCATGCTGACTGGGCTTCAGGAAAATGGTTGGATGTCACTAAGTGAAAGACGTTGTCTTAGTGACAGGCATCTCAACACAGCACTGAGAGCATGTGTCCAATGATGGGGCCTTTTCAGTCCTGATGTAGGTGGGACACTTCCCACCTCTCTTGTGGGAAGTCTTGCCTAATGTGAACCTGCAGGTGATATCCTTGTTTTGTGTAATTCAGTTACTGTCAAGAACCAAAACTATACAAAGAGATGTTCTGGGGAAGAGAAAGGCATTTGATCATTTGAGGTTATCACTAGGAATTAAGAGACATCTCAGATCCCAGATTTCCTCTTTGTTTACATGTGTATGAACATTTTTAGCTTGATTACCTGCAATTAGGTGATGCTTCTTTTTCAGTGGCTGTTTTATACGCAGTTTCAATCTGGACTCTACTATACAGAAAAATGCTGCTTGCTTTTAAAGAGCATGAGGTAAGTTTAGTTCTGAAAACAAAACAAAGCAAGCCCATCAGAACTAAAGTAGACAATATTAATTTCCACAACTAATTCAGGAAAATTTTTGTTGTACGAGATACACATGAAATAGATTTTTCAGATCCCCAAAGAAAACAGAAAGAGGTCAGTCTCTTTTACACTGTCCTTACTAGTATGCAAGCATGTGGTTATATTACACCCTACAAAAAGTCATTAGGTCTCTTCAGAAAACCCCGTGAGTCAGTCAAAATATCTCCAGCTGGGAAGTGCTCTGTCTAGCCTACAGCACCATGCTGTGATTTAAAACCATGATGAAGCCCCTTGTGAGTGGGAGCCTATGCACTTACTTTAGCCTGGGTACTTAATTTTCAGGATGTTTGGGATCTCAATGAAATTAAGTTTTCAAGGTCTGAACTTGTCTTCAATTTTATTTAATGGTTATCATCTGGTTTCTCTAGGTAGTTGACATGATTTACATTATCAAGACTTAATTCAATAAAATATTTCTGTAGACTCTTTGAAAACAGAATTTCTGAGAATAACTAGAATTTGTTCTACTTACAGATACACATGAAGTTAAAAGTACTTTAAGGGTGCTTCAGAAGTTTAAATTAGGCTTAAACCATTAAAAATAGTATATACATTATTTGTATGGTCATCTATAATGTTTATAGCAATTCTCCTTACTGAGGTTGAATTGGCTCTTTCTACAAAGGTCCAATAGTGCTGTCTTTAGTGGAATTAACCCAGGAAAGAGAAACAGCAGATGAATTCTCTAATGTTAACTTGAGTAACAATTTAAAATGTACAATCTTCTGGTAATAACCATGAACTGGTTGTCTTGAAATGTAGACAAATGTTAAGTATTAATGCACCTTCAGATATGGGAAAATGAGTATTTTATGATTTATGTTACCTTCATTCCTATCACCTTAAATAAGAAAAATGTTAGCTCTCAATTGCCAAATAGCTGTATCTGGTATTTGTTAGATTATGATTAACAATAACCACTGACAGCTAGCACCTCAGAGCAAGCCAGCTCTTCTCATTACACAACTTATAGTTCAGACAAGATTTAATCAAATAATGAAAATATACAACATTTGTCTTAGCTACTATGCAGGCCTGCGCAGATTGAGGGGTTTTTGTGCAGACGGGCAACAAAATATAAGAAATGTTTCATCTGACTCCCAAAAAACAGGTGCAAATCTAACTTTAATGGGCATATGTACTTTGGCTGGCATGAGCCTCATAAAGGGCCTCTTTGCCTGGTGCTGTTTTTCCTTTTTTCTGCCATGAGTGGGAACAATTTGTGCAGATGGAAAGGATGATAGAAGTATTGTTTCTAGGGCTGTGTTTCTGAGTGGGATGTCTTTCCAACCCAGTCTCAGAGTGGCTTCTGCAGCCCTCAACAAGAGCAGTCAGCCAGCAAGAAGGAATAACTTCACCCCCTAAGCCTTCTCTTTATCCTTTTGTATTTTGGCTGACACCTGCAAAGTATTAATCAGCCAGAATCTGGCCTGCAACACTATGTGTGCAAAAGTAACTTACATTCTATTGAGTGACCATGATGTCTCACTGCACTAAACATGCTCATTAAAAACAGGCAAACCCATTAAGTTAACATAAAGCAAGAACAGTTCCAAATACTTAAAAATGGAAGTGCAGCCAAAATTCCCAGAAATTGGAAATGATTAAGCTGTATTCCATATTTAGTACGTATGAACACACAAGTGAACATGAATACAGTCATACACAAGGAAATGGATATAGAGTTTGGAAGCACAGACTGTGCTTCCCAGGTGCAAAGGGCTAGGAAATGTTGCTAATTACAGAGAAAATTGTTTTGTGATGTTTTGTAGTCCTGTGTGCTCTGACCTAAAAACCATATATATTTTATATATTGGATCGACTTTTCCTTACTCTTCTTTTTACTAGGGAAAACAATAAAAAAAAACAAACCAAAACTAATAGAAAAAGTCTTCTGGTCCTGTAAGAAAGGAATATATAATATCCAGTAGAAGAAAGCAGAATTAGGATTTCTGCATAAATACTGAGTTAAAGAAAGGAGTCTTTGAATTAGTCTTAGCAGAAACTGTTAAAGGACAGGAATGTCTACAAAATGAACAAATGCCCTGTGCAAATATATCACTGTCACAATAGACTGAAAGTGATGGAAAAGAATAAATTATAGTCTCATTTTATCATCTCTGACTGTAAATACATTTCTCCTACATTTACACCAAGCTCCAGAATGCTTCCAGTGGCTCCTTCGTTGCATTTCTTAGCATGACAGCTGGGCCCTCCTTCAGAAGGAGGAGTTGCACAGGACAGGTCTCATCCAAAGCCAGGTAAAAGCATCTAAAGGAGCCAATATGAAAAAATATGATTTTAATGGTTAGTAAGAGGCAATAGTAATATTAACCTGTAAAAGCATCACAGAAGATCTGCAGTTAAGCAGAGAGCCACACCTCAGAAATGCTAAATGCTTGTATATTTGCTTAATATAACATTTCTGAGGTGCTCTGAAGATACTCTTGTGATCCTTGGTAAGAGACATAACATTCCTCAGAGTTACAGAAATGTGTTCCTGTGGACATAGGCAATCACAAACAGTTTTCAGAATAAAGAGTAAAGACATTTGAGGACCAAGGTAATGAAGAAATAAATCATCTGAGAATATACCAAAGTATTAGTGACACACAAGCTGAAAGTCTCCAAGCATCCCTGGAGTATCCTCATGCCTTGTACAGAGGTTTGGCTGTGGTTATAACCACACCATGAAAAACACTTGTGCTGTGCAATTGCAAGTGCGATGTCCCACAGGAACTTATTCACCAAACGGGAAGAAACAATGCCAGTTAATGCTTTCAAAGCAATATAAGGCCAAGATTTCAAGTTTTAAAAATACTTAGAAGCACTCAGTCTTGGAAACAGGAGTAGAGGGCTTGCCTGCTTTCCAGCATCAATGCTTTCACAATCTTTCTTTGGCTGTATCAGAGAGTGCAGTTCTGAGTGAACTTTCTGTGGCTATGCATTTTGTCACCAGGTTCATCCAATAAAGAAGAGGTGGGTATTTTAAAGGGATAACTAATGCAAGAAAGTTGTTCTGACTAAAGCAATAACAGTCTTTACCAGTTTTATAAAGGAGCCAACAACTCAACATTTATAGCCTTATTAGAAACATGAGTTAAAGTTCTATTTTTTTTCCCCCAAAAATCTCTACCTACTGTTGCTGAGTTGAGGAGAAAAGAGGCAAGAGAGCTAAATAGGTAACTGGTCACTGTAGCAAGATGAGGCCAGAACTTTCTCTGACTTATAAATAGCCCAGCCAAAGTCTGGGATGAAGTGTGCTGGGGTCATACAAAGAATTCATGGCACATGCCAGAATTGCACAATGTCGTAATTGTAACCCTTGCTTTCATTTATTAACTGCAGTATTTCTTGTGCCAAGTCTGTAGTTAAACTACACATTCTCTGGGAAGCAAAAGTGTTGTCTTTATATTCAACAAGGTGCCTGTAACACTTTTGGAGCCACAATTATTTTAGTATAGTTCTATACATTGCTGTAGAATTCATATCCCAAAGAGCCTTTCTGAAACATCAGTTACACTCCACAGTATTCCCCTCTCGTCTCATTTTTTTCTTTTTTCTTTTTTCTTTTTTCTTTTTTCTTTTTCTTCTCCATGCAAAAAGAGAAGAGCATAATGCCAGATGTATCAAGCTGCTGGGTTTGCAATATGCTTAGCAACACAAACAGCCTCGCTGACAATGATCCCAGTGAGAGGAAGCGTTTCACAATAAAGCCATTAGCCATGATGTGGTCTGAAGTTACAGATGCATGTGTCTAAAAGTTGACTTCTTTTTTTTTCCCTATCTGGTTTCCTGTGAATTCTGGACTGTGAAATGCACAATGTACCATTTTTATTGGCCCATGTATATTGGGAACGATATGCATACACTGGTGCCTGCAAAATTACTCCTGAAAACTTCGGAGAGCATGTGGAGCTCATTTAAGTTTCTTCCTTAAGGCTTGGAGAAAACTATCTAATTTTTTTTTAAAGAGACATTTTCTTGCAAAAAAAGCACGTAATTTTTGATTCCCTTCATAGTATTTAAGAGAAAAGAAAAAGAAAAATATACAGCCTAAATCACTTCCCAGTTCCCTGTATAAACTTTATATACCTTGCAGAAAAATATTGCTCAGAATGCCTTCCATACGCTCTACTTCAGCTAGTCTAATTCTGAATACACAATTAATCTGAATAATATCTACTGAGGTATTTAAAGGCCTGATTACATTAGGGAAATTTGTAGCTGTCTAATATTACCTCATTGATCACAATTATTCTTGTCAGTAAGTAGCTGAGAATTGCAGGCACAACAATTCACAACCCAGCACTTATTTTACAGACTGTGTCTTTATGTCCACACAGCTAATCTAAATGTACTCTGAGGGTGCCATTCCTTAAATAGTCTGAGTCCCGACTTGACTTCTATATTTCACAAGAGTTCTTTAGTCAACAAACATTGTAATATTTGATTCTAGGGAAACAAAATGGAAAAAGTCTTCTAAGCCATCAAAGCAGTGCAACAAATGCCTAGTTTAGGACAACTGGAGCATATTTCCCTTTATTCCAGACAAAACAGATCGACAGTAGAAGATACTGTAGAGATACTGGGATTCAAGACAAGAGCAGCAGAATTGAAAGACCATGCCCGTGTCTTGGGACACAGCAACAGCAAGAACCTTTTTACTTAATGATATCTCTGTTATGAGGAGAATTAATCATGGAATAAGGTCGCATTAATAAATCAGGGTGATTTGGTCAATTGTCAGTGTTTTTTACAAAAAAGTTCCCAAAAGAACTACAGCTAATTTTTTCCCAACCAGTCTAAGAAAAGGTAGTCTAAGACTAGATCAGACTAAAATAATTCTTTCAGATTTTATTGGAAGATAAGGGAAGAAGAAACAAATAAATTTTTTTTCAAAACTGATTGGAAGCATGTATCCATTTCAGGAATGAGATAATTTCAATGGAACAAGCACTTTAGCTATATTTAGGATTTATGACCGTTTTCTAAACAAAGCTGCCAAGTAAGAATAAAATTTTACTTGGCAAATTTAAGCCTGTTTAGTTTCAAAACATATGGTGTAGAAATTAGGCAAACTTATTCAATGATGATTGAATTCTCTTCTTAACTTCCTTTTCCCTTTGTATTGTCTTTGAGGTACAGTGTATTTTATCAGCTGTTTCCCACAAACACATCCTCCTTACACTCTGCTGTTTCTTCTCAAACCTGCTGCACTGTTCTTGTCTCCTTCTGCCTTATAAAGAATTTTTAATTGGTACGACTTAACAGAAGTCCTTCTCTACCCCCTTTGCTTACATTCAGCTCCTTTTGCTACCTCTCTCTCTGCATTATTTTGTGCATATTTTTCTCTGACTTGCTGTAATTGGACACTATCCAAACTTTTTTGCCTCTAACCCCTGATTCCCAAAATCTAATTCCCCCAACTGATGGAGTGTTAGAAAACTGACAGAAGAAAAGCCATCAATTGCATTACAGAGACCAGGCTGAATGTCAAAGTGGGATTACTTAAAACTCTATTGTTACAATTTTTCTTCATTTAGGGTGAAACTATTCTAGATAAGTCTCAAAAAATCCTCTACACACACACTCAATGTAATTTCTTTAAATTTTGTTGTGCATAGAGCTACAAATATCATTGTGGAAAAAAGGAATATTTTCTTCTGTGAGAAAAATTTTGTCTTCAGATATATCCTACAATAATCAAGGAATGGCTACTAGCTGTTTATATT
>VZTB01015977.1:0-29530 GCA_013397245.1 Thryothorus ludovicianus
AGACTGAGGGGAGGAGACCTCATTGTTTACAACTTCCTCATGAGAGGAAGATGAGGAACAGACACTGATCTCTTCTCTGTGGTGACAGTGACAAGACTGAGGGAATAGCCTGAAGTTGTGTCAGGGGAGGTTTAGGATGGATGTTAGAAAAAGATTGTTTAACCAGAATATGGTTGAGCACTGAAACAGGCTCCCCAGGGCAATGGTCACTGAACCAGCTTGACCGAGTTAAAGAAGAATTTGGATAATACTCTCACACACATAGTGTAATTTTCGGGGTTTTATTCTGTGCAGGGCCAGAAGCTGGCCAGAAGATGATCCTTGGGAGTCCTTTCGAACTCAGGATATTCTATGATTCATCATCAGTCATTTTTAAATTCACCTGACTTCAGACAATGGGGCAAAAAATCAGTCACTTTGAAGGCTAGTGTTTTGCCATTCTGTTCAAGTTGAGGAGAAGATAAACCATGAACTATCTCATATTTAAGCTTTTTAGATACTCTTGAGTCATAGCAACTTGTTTGAAGTTACATCTGCATGTGTAATTCCATGCTTTGGCCTAAATCCATTACTCAGTACAGGCTTACTTTTTTTAATCTTGTGATCACCTTTCTTGACCAATGTCTTGACATTACTGCACTCTTTTATTTGGGGCTCAGACTACTTTAATTTCCAGTAACTGCTTGTTTTCTAACTCAGATAGTGAATACCTAAATCATCCTCAAAGTCCTTATGAACATAATTTTAATTCAATCTTTGCAATCTTTTTTCTAGAAACAAAAATTTTAAAAAAGGTACTAAAAAGTGCTTTTAAATTATGAGTCACAATGAAGTATAAATTAATCTATAAATCTAATTAAATAAAAAAATAACCAATTATACTCATTGCTGTCTCAGTGGGTTGCTTTTCTCGGGAGCCAATAATATATAACGACAGAGATTTACCTCAAGAAATAATAATTTGAAAATAAATCGCTTTGGATGGGTAGCATAATGAACTTCTTGTGTTGGCATCTTAAGGATGCTTATGAGCCCAGGAGAGTCTATGAAAAATATTTCTCTATGAAGAATTCCTAATTTATGTAGCTAAATCTACTTAAATGACATTTTAGAACAAAATGAATGGACTGTTTCCATTGTGTATCATATTTTTGTAAATCTTAAAGTAGGCACTCCTCATTTTTTTTTCCAAATAAAGCAGACTAAAATCCAGTGGGAACAACCTGAAACTTTTCAGTTTGTTTGCTTTTCATGAAAACTGTTGCCCTTAGACACAAGTGTTAAAAAATAAAGGAATATTCCAGCAGTAAAATTCTTTTCAACTTGCAATTTCATAATGTTATTTCATGTGCATGCTATTTGGTGAATATCCATCAACCATTTTCCAAAATTAATTATTTTGGTATGACAGAAGGAGAAAGGAAGAAAAAAATACAACTAAATTCCAGGAACATGAAACTTTTCAAACTAAAAGTCTTTTCAAGTCTGTTATAATAGTAAATAACAGACAGAAAAAAATGAATGAATAAATAAATAGACTAGAATAAATATCTATGTATACTATAGCACCTTTTTGGCTTGTATTTCTTCTTGTATCTTGCAGACAAGTTAAGAAAACAATCATAAGTCATAAATAAGACATTACATGAACACTATGACAACATTCTTAGTCTATTTCTGTGCTCCAGCCTGGTAATAATTTCTTTTCTTGGTTTGTTTTTACACTGGGTTTGTCTGGGGTAATTTCTTCACAGTAGCTAGTATGCATCTAAGTTTTGGATTTGTGCTAAAAACCATTGATAATACAGGGATATTTTTGTTGCTGCTGAGCAGCTCTCAAACAGTGTCAAGGCATTTTTAGCTTTTCTCCCCACCCCACCAATAAGGAGGCTTGGGGCTCCCAAGGAACTGGGAGGGGACACAGTCGGGACAGCTGACCCCAAGCCATGAAAGGGATATCCCACAGAATATGTCACCGTGCTCGCAGTATAAAGCTGGGAGAAAACGAAGGGAGTGGGATTTTCAGAGTGATGGTGTTTGACTCCCCAAGTAACTGCTACGCATGATGGGGGTGGCTGAACACCTGTCTGCCCATGGCAAGTGCTGAATGGATTCTTTGTTTGGCTTTGCCTGCATGTGTGCCTTTTTCTTTGCCCGTTAACATGTCTTTATCTCAACCCACAAGTTTGTCACTTTTAGCCTGCTGTTTCTCTGCCACACTCCCACCATAGGAGAGTGAGTGAGCGGCTCTGTGGGGCTGAGGTGCTCTGGGATTTAACCTTGAAAGCTTTTTGTGGGTTTTTTTGTCGTTTTTTTATTTCTTTTTGATTTTTTTTTTTGTCATATGTGCCTGTAAATAACTTAAAAAAGAAAAGTTACAGTGAACATTAACAACATTAAAGGTATGTGAAAGTAAGATTATAAAATTATGTACATTATAAATTTAATTAATTTCTATTCACTTTTACCAAGATAGGACTGTATCATCATAAATGGTCAGTTCTATTATGACATTCGGAGATATTTAAAATGTAGTCTTAGACTTTTTCTGTAGAGCCTAAGTGAATTTATCTCTTAAATTTAGATCTTTAGTTTCCTTGTTATTTGATGTCTTAATTTTACTTAACCTTAGATTAAGATCCAAGGAGAAATATACTTCTGTCTTAACTTCTTTTTAGATCTTGTGAGTGGTTTCAGCCCTTCTAGCTCCAGCTTTTTTATCACATCTTTCCATATTTTCATGAATTACATCTTTGAGTCCTTTTTATGCCTTTCCAGATAATATCCTTCATCCAGAAAAAACCTAAAATACATGATTTAAACATTGTATTGCTTACAAGATTTGTGTGTTCTATCCATTTTGTCAGGAAGAAAGGATCAAGTACTACATTTGTCAATTCCTTGCATATGCAGATGTTTATTAACAGCATGTTTGTATTTGATGATATCAATGAAATATTACTTGAATAATATTAGTGTAGTAAGAGGTTGTTCTCCAGTAAATTTTGAATTATAGGTCTTCTGATACTATTACTCAGTCTTAAATGTAACACATTCTTTGAAGAAATTTGAAATTATTCCTAATATACACAATTGTTGAATTTGAACTAATACATCAAAAAATCACAATATCATGAGTAAATAGGACCAGTATTCCACTCTTTCTTATGGAGAATGCAACACTCAGTTTAATATTAGTAAGAATGGAAATACTGGCTTCCTGAATTTTTTTTGTTTGCTCTTGCAAACATACAGTAAAATTATCTTGTAATATCTCAATACCTTTTCCTGTTAGAGATTGCCTGAAAAAAGTGATACTTATTAGGTTCCACTATCCTTGAGTCCTCAAATACACCTTCCTGATCATTGTGTGAGTTATACATGCAATATAAATGTCAGCACAAAAAATATTCCTTGCAGGATAAACTGATTTAAATCCATTATCCTATATTACAACTTTCAGATAGTATGTACTTCCTAAATTTTTTAACTCTATTTTTGAGTTATAGAAAACCATGAAATATTACATAGCAGGTCATGACTTTCTGTCCCATCAGGAAGATTGAAATAACAAATCTGATGTTCTGAAATTTCTTCTAATTAACTGTAAGAATTGCTCATTACATTATTTTTCTGAATTTCCTAAGCTTTCCTGATAACATTTCATCACATGACATGTAAGCAGTTTGTGTACTTACATTTTGTTTATGAGTTTTTCTATTTAGACCTAGTTAATGCTCTCATTTTAATAACAAGAAGATTTTGATTCCTGCTAAATGAATTCACCCTTTCCTTTGTCTAGTCTGCATATGAGAGATTAAAGCGATTTCTTTGAAATGACAACAGAGAGAACATAATATTCCATAGCTAAGGACCAAGGATTAAAGGAATGTGCTAATTCCATCTGTGAGAAAAAAAGAAGTAATTTTCCTGATCTAGTGTGTATATGTCTCAGCCTAATTATTTCAAATCAACGACTCAGTATGTTTCCTGTATTTGGCCAAATCATTATTTTTACTGAAAAACTGATTTTTCATTAACAAAAAAAGTTAAATAATTTCATATAAATTATTGTTTTAAAATATATGAAATACAATGTAGATGGACTGAACAGAATTTAATAAGCCTATATAATTTGCTGTGTCCTTGAAAGATTCGGCCTTTGTTAGAGTCAGAATCTATCAAGTCTCTAAATTCATTCTTTTCTCACCTTTTCTTGTCCAAAGCCAACCAATACATAATGCAGAAGGCTAGTGCTATGAACTATCATTTAACAATGTTAATTACTCTAAGTCAGTCCATCAACATTGATATGTTTCTTCAAAAACATAATCATTTTGCAGGTACTTGGGTCTCACTTTAAACAAAGACTCGTTTTTAATATCTTGAAAATTGCCTTCAATTTATGTAGAAATATTTGCAAGTTTTCCTCTTCCCTAGGTTGTGTTATAGAAAGAATTGTTATTATTTTTTCAAGTCTAAATTGATATATGCATGGTGCTCAATTTCAGTGCTCAGTTTCAATGTTTCAATCATTCAAGACAAAATTAATTTCTTTAAGAACAAATAAATTATCCTATATCAAAAAACTTCCAAATACTCTTCTGCTACTTCATCTGATATTGCCGTAAATTTCGGATTGCTTTTTGGGTCACCTGGAAGTCACAGTGTATGGAAGGTTAAGAACAAAGAACTGATCAAGCAAGCAATAAGGAAAGAAAGGCCCTTCTGACTATATCTGTAATATTCACAAGAAATATCACTGGACCGCCAGTTCTAGATACCTCATTTCACACTGAAATTACATTTTTGACAGTCCAGCTTCTACAAATGCTTCTGTACATTATTGATGTGGTCAGCTTCTGGGTGACAGTTTCTGTTGCCTCCCAGGTCCAAGATCGTTCATTTGTTTCAGAAAAAAGGGAAAGTGAGGCTGGTCACCACCTAGGGAAACTTCATTAGGCTGCAGGGGTCCTGGAAGCCCAAGTCTCCTGCAGCAGCAAAACCAGCAAAGCCTGTGTTGTGCCATGCTTGCTTCAGTTTCTGGCCCAAAAATGCACATTTTATTTCCTGTAGTGAGAAGTTCCATAGTTCCTTCCCTTGATTCATGAAATGCATATGGGTGTCCTTTAATGTCAATTTAAATTAATGGGGTTAGCACAGGCACCTTCAGTGGTTATTGCACAGAGTAACCACAGGCTTTCACAGACTGTTCCTGGTGTTGGATTTGTAAACATTTCAAAACATTACTCTTCAAATCTTTAATGAAAATGTTTGGCTAAATTTTATATGAATATACATTTGTGCTCATATAAAACATGAAAAATTCATGAGGACTCTTTTCTGGCAGTGAATGTAAACTGTACATTTGTTAAAGTTAATATCAGGAGTACTTACATAAGTGCTAGTGTCCCACTCCTTGAGGTATAGAAACATTCAAATTTATCATTTAATTTTCCTTATCTTAAAATAAACACATGTAATTATAATTTTTTTTATTTTATGACATTTGAAAATCAACACACTCAAACAAAGTAAACACAATTTTCATTCCATTGAGTTTTATTAAATATTAAGGAAGGGGTTATCTTTTTTAATTTCTTATATTTAATTTTTCAAAATAAATCCACAAAAATATATATGCAAATGTATTAGTATAAAAATATATTTTTCACTCATTATTTCTAGTCCCTGAGAAATAAAATAAATTCCAAAGGTAATTATGTTTGTGTAGCAAAGTCTACAGAGTATATTAAATTTCAGTTGCTACAGGTAATACCCAGGAAGAAATGGGTAGAAGAACCACCAGAGATAAATGAAAAATATCCTGTAGCATCAAGACCAGTTCATAAAATTTCTGTCCTACTGGTGTACTTCTGAAACAAATGGACTTTCCTCTGTATGGAAGTAGCTTAAACACCTGTCAGCAAAGTTTGCCAGTAAGATTTCAGTGCACATAACACAGTGTTCCCTCTCCCCTTACTTTCTCACTCCTTCCTGTGAACCAACTAAATGGATAGGTAGGATTGAAGCTGCCTTCTAAGAAACTTGAGGTCAAGCTCAATTCCTTTATAATTTGGACTAATGTATTAAATAAATTTTAAACATGGAACCCCATCATAATAATATGAAGTACAAAATATGCTGTGTTCTAAGCCTACTTTACATGTTTTGCTGTAAATCTAGCAGCAACTTTTATCTAAACTAGTAAGAAATACAATTGCAATTAAGATTCTATGGTCAACTAAAATTGAAACTAAATAGATGGGTAATATCATGTGTTATGTAGCTTAGCTTCTGGTACTGTTATAAAGCTGCCTGAAGATAGAAGACCAAACCAGCAGTAAGTCTTTTAGTTTTTATGACTATCCTCTACATTAAATATTATGCCACTGAAACTTTATTACATGCACAGAAAAGGCTGGAACTTAGAAATGTATGCTGGACAAAGCACAACCTATCACAACTTGCTTCATATTATGCTATGAGTAACATGTACTAATAGAATGCTAGCCATGACCTGTATTCTCCACAATGCTTCATGATATTCACAGGGTCACTCATCATCAGGGTCATAATATTATGACTGGATATAAGTTAATCTCATTATGTATTTTTGGAGTACAAAAATCAAGTTTGTTTAATAAAGAAACTTTACTCTGCCTTCAGTGGGAATCACCTCAGCACAGTTCTCTGCTGTCTCAAATAAAGGATCTTCCTTGTGATTTCTAGCTAAATCATTTTGTCAAATTCTGATGTAAAATTAATTTCTTATTAAAATTTATCTCTTCCCATGGTTAGAAGCTGAGTGGCCTATTTTCCTAATGACAGAAAAAATGCCTTACAAATCATTTCAGAATTCAAGACATGAAGAAAGCCTCACATAAGCTGTGCACAGCAATGAGCGCTTAACACTCCACTGCCATGTCAATTTACTACTTTTTCACTTTTCACTCTGTCCACTTACAGACTGACAAGCCAGTTTAGACACAGATGTACATTGCTTCTTGGCTTGGATAAGCAAACTGAGTAATCTATCACACATCATTTTGACACAAGTAAGGACCATAAAACTACATTGGAAAACCAACTAAGCACAGGTAATACCACTGCAATGCTGAACCAGCAAAGAAAAGACTTGACAAGACCATAAGTCTTAAATTCCTAAAAATTAGTTATGTCCCTAGAAAGAACTGTGAAAAATTAAGCACATATTATGTTCCACATGTAATCAGCTGGATAGTTCTTTAAAGGACTATTTATATTGATTTTCTAGTGGACTTTGGGAATGAGACATTTAGTATCTTTCAGAAAATTAAAAACAAAAATAACTTCAAAATCACTTCTTTTTGAGGTATATGCTAAACCTGGAGAAACACAACCTTTCTTTTTTCTCCCCATTCCTTTTTTTTTGTTTAATAAAAATGATGGAGTAAAAAGTGAGTTTACTGTGTCCAGCAGAGCTGTTTTAGCAAACACAGTTAGCATCTGTAGGTGACCAGCTGAGAGATTAATAAAGCTATTTGAAATAGGAAATTTAAAACCATAGGGATAACACTTTATGGATGTCATATCTACATAAAAAACAAACAGGCACATCCAGAGGGTTTTACATGGGAAGGAAAAGGGAAATGCTTTAGAGCATAAAGTGGATTGCTTCCAATGTAACTGTTGAAATTTTGCAAAGCCATCCTTCTCTAACAACTCCTATGTCTTATCTTTCTTCTTTTCTTTTTATTTGCAGTGTGAAAGCAAAGCAAATATTAGCTTTATGTTGATTTTCTGCTATAGTTATATATTGTAAGAATCTGATAGGAACAAATGTTACTCATAGACTTTTCTAGATGAGGAAAATCTTGTGTGATCCCTTTTTAGTAGGTCCAGCACTTCACCTACACTACTTTCATATTTTCCCTTCCTTTTTGTCACACAGTAGGGCTCTCCTGAGTTGGAAAGGGATGTCCCAAGCTCCCATTTCTATAAGTAAAATTCCCTGTGGTAACATGCATGATGCTGGAAATGTGTAATAATATCTCTCAAAGGCAAATGATTCCTTGATATTTAAAATTTATATTTAACTTTATAAATAAAAAGTTGTGGAGATTCATTGACTGCTCTTTGCTCACCATTAAAGCAGTGAACATGGACTAAGTATTCATTATTGCAACTACTATGAGAGAAAGAAGAATTAGAAATATTCAAAAACTAGGAAAGCCCTGCCCTAAGGTTTCATTATCATTCTTTAATATTAGGCAAAAAAATCCTCCTAATTCAATACAAGAATTATAAATACTGATTTCTAAAGAGCATATAGAGTTTAACATAAAAGTAAAAAATAAAGGTAAACTGTTAGTCAGTAATTCCAACTCTAATGAGTTCTAGTGGATTTTCTTTCACAATTACATTGTTTGAGATCTTAAGTCAACGCAGATAAGCAACAGCCATCAGTCATGAAATCTGGGGTGCTCTTTTTAAAGACTAAATTTTCATAGTTTTTTTCTCTAGATAACATATTGATTCCCAAATAGCTGTGCAAAAGACTTTGCCCTAGTTCCCAAAACAGTAGGATTTTAGGGGTTTCTACACATCCCTGCTAATTTTCGTATTGATGGAGACACAGGGCAAGCTATGTGAGAGGCTACGAGTTGCTGCTGCTGCAGGAGGACTGACATTTTTTCTTAGAACTAGGAAGAATATATATTTAAGATCAAATCAAATTTCAGGACCTATATGTGGACATGCACTCCATAGTTTATGTGAGGAGGAAAGCCTGCTAATTTATGGACTAACATTGAATGAGATTTGATCTATATCTCTAGTTGAATGCTTGGTATCTCATATGGGTAAGTTTTTGGAACTTCTTCACAAAGTAAAAGAGCTGTCAGTTTAGGTCATCAGAAATACAAACACAATACATACTTGTACTGTAGAAGGAAATCAGAAGCTAGATAAATATTACTGTCTGTAAGGATGAAATTACTGTAATTCTTCCCTTATTGATGACTTATACCATACCTTTTTCGGGAGAGTTCTGTAGGCCCCAAAACTCTGAAGTCTGATTTTTTTTGGAATGAATATTGACATTTTCTGCTTTGAATGTAGATAAGCTAGTACATGTATAAATCACAGAACTCTGAAGTCAACTTGCAAGGACTTGGAAAACAAAAACTCTGTGTGGGCATTGGTTTCTGTGCAACTTTGTTTTTCAGATAAAATCTACACTTTAAAAATTACTATATTTATGCTAAATATGATCCAGATTATTGCAGGTGGCAACTCATAGCAACAGAGAAATGAAGGGCTGTAATTATTGTTATAATTATGCATAATGATATACAGACTGCTGCCTTAATACACAGATCCCTCATTGTGCAAATGGGGCACAAAACACCTTTGTCTCCTTTGGGACAGACAGAATTTCATCTTGAATGGATCCTTTGAGAAACACTTGGGAGATATGTAAATAAATACTGAACCATTTATTTGCCAATGTGGACATTATGGTCTTTTTTTTTCATACTAAAATTAATGCCATAGCATAGTCTCCTTGAGAACATGACATAACAGGAAGGATAATTTGTCAAGTCCCAAGGTGACTTTTCAGACACTGTTAAAAAAAATCCCTGTGCTGTAGGGATAAGGAGGCATAATGAGGCACAGAAGCCAAATGGAATTCATCCCACACAATACAGCATGTTTGATTTAGAAAGTGAGTTTTCACCTTTGCTGTCAGATTTTGCTCACATGAAAACAATGTGTTGAATTGTTAGATCTTTTCTATCTCCTGCCTGAATGCTGGAACTTTTACAGTTTTTTTATCCTAAATCATTTTCCTTTAGTAAAGATGAAATGTGTCTATCATTGATGTAGCTGTTCCAATAGCTGCTCTGGATTAAGGTACATTTGAAACCTCATTGGGTGTGCAAAAAACCAGCAGTGTGTCCTCCTAAATAGCTCACTATTTCACATTATTTTTGAAAGAAAAACCACACCATGACTTTGATTGCTAGAGACTACAAATCATCAGTATACAAGGAACTGTGGTTGCTTAAAGTGAAGGAAACTCTGGTAGAATTTGCTCACAACTCTTTCTCTACAGTTAGTTTGTTCATGATCATATTTCATATTAGGCTAGTAAAGGAGACTGTGCCTTGATGTACCAGGCACAAATATAGTGTGGAGAGCATGGAACATCTTTATAACAACTGTAACTAACACTTATTTGACAACATGCTTCCTGAAACATTCCAGCTTCTCAGGTAATAAGCAAAATGATCACGCCCCCTTCATTGGAGGTGGTGATCCTCACAAAATTTAGTCAAGATTCACTGGAAATAAGGGAGACTTTTCACTATACAAAGTGCCTCACAAAGTCAATATCCCCTGCATCCTGAGTGTGATTGCACATGTCACATCTGATTGGCAGTGCCTAGGGTAAGATTTTACCTATAAGGGAGAGCAGTGATACCAGACAGAATGAAAAGCAAAATATGCTTCCATTAAAAATCCTCTAGAATCTCAATGAACTATCTGGAAAATCTCACCTTATAAGCCTTTTGACTTTTAGACAGTGTGGTATCTTCAAATGAAGATCCAACTGCCATGAACTTTAACAAAATGTAACTGGTAAAAGACACACCAAGAAAGTTGAAATGTAAAAGACATCAGGCTTATTATTAAGAAGACAGAGAAAACTCTTTTAGTCAGGAGAGACACAGAGAACTCTTTTTTATATTCACAGAACTATGCACAATGTCATAGTGGCAAATTAAAAACTCTAATTTTATCTAGTTTAATTTCATTTCATGATTGCTGATGTATTTTAATCTTTCTGCACCTTTCTCAGGTGTTGTCACCAATGTGAGCTGATAGGTAACCACTGCAAGATTGTTCATTTTCTCTCTTTTTAAAAATAAAGACAGCTATCCTGGAAACCTGGTCTTCCAGCTGTTAAATATGAAAGAGATCACCATCTGCTGAGATGACTCGGTGTAACAATCACCATTTAGTTTGTCCTTCCAAAGTCAAGAGTGTGATTATTCTATAATTCTCACACCTGATTAATTCTTAACTATGAACATAATTACACTCTCCAGAAGGTAAATCACTCTTATAAATCAGTTGCTGCTGACAGTTCCCTCTTCTGCACACTAGCACACTGCAGCAAAGTCAGTCTCAGATCATAGAAAGATGATTGTTAAGACACATATTTTGCAGAGGCTCTACTCATTAACGAATTACAGGTAACATGATACTGCAAGGAAAAAAAGGAAAAAAGGACGGAGTGTGGCATATATAAATCCTCCAGCTACTGCAGAAATGTTTTTATGACCACAATGAGTAAAGAAAGCAGTGACTGCATATGCAGTCATACTGCAGCAAGCTGACATGAAGAGACAGCTTGACATTTATGAACACTAATCTAATATTAAATTGCCAAAGGTGGACTTGGAATTGGGACCGACTTCAAACAACAAATCAAATAAAAATAATTCAGGTGAAAAAATTGCTTAATACATATTTTTCATATTCCTCCCACCTCCCTCACCTCTCATCCCTAATTTAGCAATGATATTTTTTTCCGCTGGTTCTTGCTACTGATAACTTTATTCCCTAACACATAATTTGTTGTAAAACCATGTGACTGTAGTTCCCAATTGTATGAAAGGCCCTCCAAGGGACTTGTCTCCACATGCCAGAAAAGTCAATGTTTAATACATTTTTCCTAATGTTTCTTCAGTTTTTCTCAAGCAGCTATAAGGCCCAAACTTTGGTAAGAAATCAGAAACTTTTAAAGCAGATTTTCTGAAACATCTAAGACAAGAAAACCTACATTATCCCATCGCACACAGAGCAAAAGTTCCCACTGTCTAATCCTAAATGGTCTAAGACCTTGATAGTTTTGAATCCTGAGTAATGTCTTTGCAAGTCACAGAGGGACAAACTAGCAGGACATAATGATAAGAATTGAATTTGTTCTGGGATTGAAATTAATTTTTATTTTCCATAGGAGATTATGTACTGACTTTCTTGTATAACCTTACATATTTTTTCCCACAGTATCAGTGAATTCCATGAAGCAATTCAGATAAATGCAATATATTTCACCTTTGCCAAATAAATACTCCAATCTACTGATGACATGAGTTATTATTTTAGGAAGGATAGAAAAAAGTATGATAAATCTTTTATTCCTTAGCTTTTGATGTATTATTCACTTTATTGCATTTTCCTTTTTCTTTTTCTGTAGAAAGCTAAATAACAGGCTTTAAACTCTCTTTGGGTACAAAAGAAATTACTATCACATGTACTTTTAATTATTTCTGACTCCTTTTCCTCGTTCTTTTGCATGTCTGGTTTCCCTAGTGAAAAGAAAAATTACTATAAGATAACAAAATCTTTGAAAAATATATTTTCAAATAACTGGGCTAGAATTACCTCTGAAATCAGTGACACTACATCAGGGATGAATTTATTATCTTACATTTGTTCTTTGTGTGTAAGTCCACAATCTCAAATCCACAGTTTGAAAAGGAAATGTAAAATAAATGTGTTATGCTTTTAATTATATCTAGTTAAAGAGCCTAGAGAAATATTTCAGATCAGGCTTGATATAAAAGCAACAGATTAAAGGAGATATTTTTATAAGACTTATTTTAAAAAATTAAACTCTCTAAACTTTATTTTCTATCTTTTTTATCATAGTTCTATTTGACCTCTTTTAATTGGCTAAAGGATGAAAATTTAAGGAAAAAGAGTGGAAAATCTTCTATTATCTGTGTAGGATAAGCTCCCACTAACCTTATCAGCTTCTGAAGGATACTTTCTTTACTTTTACTTTGCTTTACTTCAACAATGATTCTGCACAGATCTGTCTCTGAGCTCTATACTGCTGAAAGCTAACTGTAGTTTTTGTAGCTTGCTTAATTCAGAATTGCCTTTTATATATGATATCAGAGCTAATTTTTCACTTCACTACACTTTTATTTAATTTAGACCTTTTCTTTAACTGAGACAAGTCCCACCTCCTCCAACCACACCCCCCTTCTCTGAGAGATGGACCCATCAGTCACCAGCAGACCAGGTTTCTCAAAGTGAGTCCCATGACCTAAGTAGCCAAACCCCTGCCTGTGGCACCAGTCCTGCAGTCATTTGTTGATTCTTCTGATTCAATTGGCTCCTTAAAAACCCTTCCCTCTGCTTAGGAGAATCGATGGAAAAAAACCTACATGTATTCCAGAGGCTTTTAGCACCACTCCTAGGGATTTGTAATCGTTCTTGGTGCTGCTTGGACTGCTTGAGGCTGTATCACTGGCTCCCAGAGACAACAGGACTAATAATCAGTGAACTTTCTGAGTCTTGGTAGTCACTCAGCAGCATCCCTGATGTGAGTTCCCTCTAATCATTACACTGCTCTAGAGAATATCACACTTGTTTATTCTAGAGTGTTTGATTTCCTCTTTCTACAAATTTTCCCTGTTTCCACTAAAAATGGCATAACTACAACAGAAAAGAGATAGTGGTAAAAAGCTAGATAACAATTATAGTTTTGATGCAACTGCAATCTGTGGTTCTAAATGGAAACTACTGAAATTAATGCATTCTTGAAAACTATCAGTCTCTCTACTCATATGGGACTATTCCATCTGCTTTCATCAAGGGAATGAAGTTTTTTTTAAAGTTCTTAAAGTCAGGTTTTAGAAGCCAGCTAAGAAAATGTTATAATTTGTGAGGTTTGACTTACATATATATATATTTATACACATATGACATAGCTATGTTGTAACACTTCTATAAACATCACTGACTTTCATTTAAGTGCCTGTATAAGCAAAACAAAGCAAAATATGCATAGATGTAACGTAGCCAAATTCCCACAACATTTGAAATTAAGTAGGTCTTGGATACAGACCAATACAGGCAGATGCACTCCTGAGAAGCTCAAGATTCCATACACCCTAGTTTTGCAAAAGGAAGTATCCAGGTCAAGGTTTTAGTGGGAGCTTGTCTTTCACTACAAGGCAAAGCAAGGTGAGTAAATCCCTTATCCTGCTTATGCTGTTGCACACTACGGTGATTTGAATCACATTTTATAAACCATACCTGATTTATTTTAAGAAGATACCATATGTGCTGCATTCATTTGACAGATGTTGATATTTGGTATTGATATTTGTTCTCATCTCCATGAACACTAGCTAAAGCATAGGTAAAACTGATGATGATATTAAAGCTGTGCAGATTAAGATCATATTCAAGCCTCTGATGAAACTAAATAATGTTTCACAAATTCCACTTCTTAATTTTTTATTGTGATGTTGATATATCATTTGTTGATACTGTGTAACTAAAATAGAATTTAATACTAGACATACTATGAAAGTATATCCAGATAATTTATTCCTCAAATAAGTTAGTTCTAAAGAATAGTCAAGACACTAATACACAAAGGGGAATATACAGGAAAGGTAAAAGGTAGGTATGTATAAAAGTTTAGAATTAATGGTAGTTTCATCTAGTTTATGGTGCTAAGGAAGTTGTTATACTCAGAACTTCAAATGGAAGAGTGTCTTTCAGGGTAAATATAAAAACAAACCTCAGACACAGCCTACAGGGAAGGTTTGCAACAAAGAAGAAATTCAAAAATAGAAGGTCAAATTCTGCCCCAGTCTACCTGAAGTGTTTTTCTAGCAAGGGAGACCAGTTTAATGCTGTATTACACTGTGTTTAAATCTCAATAACTGAGAATGTTCCACAGGGTAATATGGTAGGGGATTCACACCCTTTTCCATAACCAAGCAATGTAGGATATTGATGGGCAATTCAGGAAGAATTCTAGGTATCACTCTGTGGGAAAATCAGATCCTTCTATTATCTTAATTTTCTTTCACTAGAAGTTAGCTCAGTTTGTTAGAGCAGAGTGCTAATAACACCAAGGCTGTGAGTTCAATCACTGTATGTGATCCTTGTGGGTCCCTTTCAACTCAGAATATTCTGTGATCTGTGATCTCTTCAGCAAAGTAGGTGGTATAACCACACAATAAAACAAGTCTAGCATATTCTTAATGAATAGTTTAGGTTGAAGTGCTTTAGCTTAGTAGAGTGTAACTGAAATATTGGCACTCTTTTGCTTGTGATAGAGACATGGTCATATATAGACAAGAGCAAAGTAGACCTTGATGAGCAGTAATTTTTACATATGCTGCAGCAAGAGTCATCAGACCTCAACTGTCAATGCTGTCAAACAAGGTATTCTCTGTCCCAATTTAAAATGAGGATAATTAAAACTTGTTATTTGGTTTGTTTTTTTTTTTTAAGGCTTTAAGAACTCTGAGAGTTAGTGGTGTAGTACAAGACTTTATTATTTCATTTAGCCAAACCTTTTAATAATAGTTAATAATAGTTACTAATAGTTACTAAATCAGCCACTGAGAAACCGATGACATCCTTATTATCAGATTTGCACGAGAATTATCAGCCACACAAGATCCCAGTTTATGCATGTATTTTATTGGGAAATTTCTACTACAGATGAAATATACATTATATATTACGGAAGAAATACCACATTAACTGCAAATTTCTTTTCCTTTGCTTCTAGTACTCACACCAGAGTTTGATTAGACTTGGTGGGAACAATATTTTATTACACATGATGCATATACACGTTGAAGCAATGGCTTAACTGCAAATACAGGCAGAAAAAAAGAAAAAAAAGGACAATTTTTGATACAGAAAATATGCTTTGTTACTGAGACATGATAAAAACCAGAAAAAAGCAAAAGTCTAATAAAGCTTCTACTCTCATATTCAGGTCAAACTATTCAGATAATTAAATAACATTGTACTTGTTGTCCCTCTTCTCATACATATTCACAGCTGTCCAGCCCAATAAAGTGTGCCATTCTCCTATTTCCCACAGGAATTCTTTTCTGGACAAATCACTTAGTCTTTCTGAAACACCATGCAAAAACATAAGCAAAAACATTGTTCTAAGAAAACCTGGAAATTTTTCTAAGTGCTTTCAAAACTGAACTTTCAACTTCATATCTTAACAGGTTAAGAAGCTTACAGGGACCTAGCTCCTATAATTCTTCTTCCTATCTGTGAAACTATTCTAAAGCCTCCAAAGAAGCCTTTGCAAATATTAATATACAATATAGCACAATGTCAATCTGTGAAAGTGTGGGTTGCAAACTGAGATATTGAGAAGCAAATAAATGTCTAGAAAAAAAGGCCACTTATAGAATTATAATAAATTTATATTCTATAACAATACAAAGGGCTTGTGTAAAAAAAGATTCCTGACACTTTCTTAATTTCAATGCTGGATCTTAGACACATGAGTATTCTGTAGAATCACTGTACAGACATCCAAACAAGACTCAAAACACTTCTTTATATGTTTCCATAATAAATGTTGTCTTATGTGATTAAAATTTCTCCAGAATATACTGGGCAATGAAGAAAGTCTAAAGTAAAATCATCAATCTTCCAAGACTTGGGGGAGAATTGGAAGAAGAGTTGAGAAATGGGAAAAGAGACAGAAACAGAAACATTGTTTAGGTCTAAAAATTATTTTCCTTTCACAGTTTCTGAGAGGAATGCAAGAATCACATTGGTACTTCAGTTCACCATCCAGGAACCAGATGAAAATATGAATCTCTAACCTGGACTTTTATCATCTCAACAAACCATAAAGTTTTTTACTTCAATTTGAGATTAAAAGTTGAGGATGAAAAGGTAGTAAGCTACATAGCTGTTAGTTTAATGAATTTCTACCAGTAGAGATTTACATCTTTATATTTTATAAATATTAATAAAGATTTTTTAATTCAACACCTAAAGGTTTCTCTGTTTATTTTCAGCAGGTATCCACAAATTCTGTGCTAGCCTTCTGTGCCTTGTCACTACTGTAGTCTCTGGTGTCTCTTACTACTGTGCTTTGTACTATATCCACAGGATATGAGAGACATTTTAATCATGCACCAAATAATTCACATATAGAACAGAAATCAGGTGGGAAAAATAGTCTAGGTAGATAGAGTCTGAGGTAGATAACTTCTAAAGTAGAATTCTGCATAGCCACATTTTAAATTTCTTTATCTGGTTAACTATGCACTAATCATTGGAGCATTTTTTAACAAAATAATTGGGCATAACATAAAATTGCTGTTCTACCAACAAAAATGTGAGATACAGATTACATTAGCGACAACATTGAAATTGTTCAGCATAAGTGAACTTCAGAGACAAGGACATGTAATCATACACTTTAGCATATATTGCTTATGTGAAATATTCTAAGAAAACTATCCTTAACAATCAAGTATTATCTCCTTTTATTTAATAGAAACAGGAATGTGAAAAAAAAAAAATCAATTTTGTCCTTGGTTGTTCTGTATACCTAAAGGGCAACAACTGTAAATCTGAATATTTTTTTTTAATGCCAGGATATTTCCAAAGGTAAATCCCTTGGTTGTTATTATTGATTTCCAGCAACCCTTTTTTTAATTTAAATGTAAATCTTTTCAACTTCACCCTTTGTATGAATCAATAACAATTTACCTTGCAGTATTATGATAGCACAAATGTTTAATACATGGATTATGTCCTTTGACTTGCTATAATAAAAATGGCTTTGGAATAGATGAAGATCAGGTTGGATAGTGCCAGTACTCTGGCACAGTAGCTTGTATCTATTTATAAAATGAGAAATAATGATAAAGCAGAATTTCTTCCAATAAATGTTAATTTAAATTGATTTATCTGCTGGTATAAAGATACAGAAACTAGTAATTCTGATTAGCCAACATAAGCAGAAATGCAGTTCTCTGTTCCTTTCTTATAGGCATGAATTTAAAATTAAAAATTAATTTTGCTAGGAATTCTGACAACTGTAAATGCATCATTTAAAAGACTCACTAGTAAATGGAATGATAAAGTCAAATCCATTTTACCATATATCTTTGATAACTGTCCAAAAGTTTAAAATGTTATTGAGTATTTGATATCACTTTTGGGATTTCTGCCTGGTCCTAAAGACCTCCAAAAAGCTCCGAAGAGTTATGAATACCTAAGCTTTGTTCGTGTTTTGGAAAATGTCCATTTATGGTGTAAAAAGACAAAACAGATAGTGGCATTTTAAAGAAAAAGTCATAGAACAAGTAACAGATCTAGATCCAAATATTTTTCCACAACACCATCTTCTCTGTATAAAAAATATGAACCGCCAGAAAACTACACATCTTCTCAATGATGAATCTCAAAAACACAGTAGTGTTGATCCAATTCTGGGCTCCACAGCACGAGAGACACAGAGCTTCTGGAGCAGTTCCAGTGGAGGGCCACTAAGTTGATCAATGACCTGGAGAATCTCTCTCATAAGGAAAGGTTGCAGGAGCTGGGCCTCCTCGTGATCCAGAAGAGGTGACTGAGAGGGACCTCATTAGTGCATGTAAGTATTGAAAGGGCAGGTGTCAAGAGGATGGAACCATGCCAACAAAACGCAACAGAGACAAACTGATGCACAGAAAATTCCACCTGAATGTGCGGAAGAATCTCTTTACTGTGTGAGTGACTGAGCACTGGAACAGGTTGCCCTGAGAGTTTGTGGAGTCTCTCTCGGCAGAGATGTTCAAGAAGCATCTGGATGCAATCCTGGGACACGTGCTCTAGGATGACCCTGTTTGAGCAGGAAGGTTGGGCCAGGTGATGCACTGTGGTGCCTTCCAACCTGACTAATTTTGTGATTCTCACCAGTGCAAAGCCAGAATTTTAACTGGACAGTTAATGAGGTGTCATAGTGCTTTTAACTGGAACAATTTTTTTTTTCCATTTTTTGATAACACTTAGAAAGATTGGATTTCTTACTGATAAATTAGGGTTTTCATGTATTTGTTTTGTTGGTTCTCTTTTTTTTTCCTTTTTAAATAAAACTGGAGACACCAGCCTGATAATTTCAGGATTCTAATCTGGAATAGCCTCTTTCTCTCAGAAAGTTTGATGAATTTCCCAAGTATTTTGTAGTGCAAAAAATGCAGCTGCTTTAAAAAAACTGTTGAGAAATGGCGGTTTCCCCTAACATCTGGGATGTGTTTGCTGCAGCAAATGTAATATGAGCAAAATGCCTCTTTTTAACGTAGTTAACTAACATTTTTATTGTAGTTTGAAGGAGAAAGAAAACATATACAGGCTTACCATTGACTGAATTTGAAGTTCCTCTTGCCTTCAAGATACTAGTAAGACTTTCACCACATACAGTGTTGCAACTTTTTGGCTTTACTTGTGATTAATTTCATAAGAGGATAAAAAAATGACCAGAAGAAACCTCTGTGAACAATTTATGACAACGTACCATGGGCCGAACTTTTCCAAACGTAGTTACTACTATGAGAAGAAGATCAAATATGATTGGAAAAACTCAAGCAAGTTAAACCTACCAAAAAAGCCCCAAACCATCAACTAGAAAAGAAAGCAAAAGATAAGATGGGAAGAGTGAAATTAATTTTAAACTCTTTGGATGCTTTTTTAATTTCATATTTAACCAAATGTTACTGATTTGTTTTTACCATCTGATAAGTATTCCTTATCTTCTCCACTTCAACTGCACCATAATTAGAAAATGAAAAATTTATGAGGATTAAAAAATATATTTTTCATATGACCTATGTTATTTTCTCCTAATCCTTAAATTTAAATTATATTTTGGCAATGATAAAATTTTCCAGAACATGCAGAATCCACTAGTGGTTCAGTTCTGAGAGATTTTTAAACTGTGGTCAAAATCACAGAATCACACAGAATCACAGAATATGCTGAGTTTGAAGGGATCTACAAGGGTTTTCATGTTCAGCTGCTGGTCCTGCACAGGACAACCCAACAATCACCAAATGTGCCTGAGATTACTGTTCAAATGTTTCTTGAGCTCTGCCAGGCTGGTGCTGTGACCACTGCCCTGGGCAGCCTGTTCCAGTGCCCAGCCATCCTCTGGGTGAAGAACTTTTTTCTCATATCCAACCCAAACCTCTCCCAACGGTTTCATGTAATTTCCTTGAGTCCTGTCACTGATCATGAGAGTGAAGAGATCAGTACTTTATTTTAATAAAATATAGTATTTCCAAATTTTATCAATAGAAATGAAAAATTTTGGACCTTCAGAAAGAATATTATAAAATAAAACCTAATAATAATATGGGAAACAAAGTATAAGTCCTAATACCTCTGTAGATGACAGAATGTTTTATAACTGCTTGAATTAAGATACAGTTTCTCATGGTCTATTGCAGAAATAGAGGAGGGATATGACCCTTTGTTTAATAGTAGATATGAAAGAAAGCACTGTACACTATCAATATCCAGTCTTAAATCTGAAGTACTGACAGTGGAAACTCTGCAGGCATGTAATGTATGTACCTTATTTATCACACAGAATATAACCAAAGACCCTGTTAAATTGGATCAGGTTACAGGAAATAAAACTATGAAGGTAAAAAGATCAGCAAAATGAAACTGAAAGAAGAAAACCCTATATAAAGGTAGGGGCTAATAAAACAAGAAATTTGTATGTAATTTTACATTAAGTTTTACATTAGCTACAAGTTTTTTATTTTTCATTTATGAAAGGCAATAATTTATAATTTGTGTGAAAATAAATGTTTTTTAAAAGTAGAATGTCTATCATATGAAGAGAGGCTACAATAGGCCCTTGACAAATTTTATAGGAAAAATATATTCTTGTCACTGCATCCTGTTTTGTTGGTGTATAGAGGCTGTTGATAGTATGCAAGAGTTTTATATCTTCAGAATAAAATCAGTGAAATGAAAGGAACACATGGGAAAAGTCAGTAGAGGTAAAAGAGCTGCTGATTTGTCACAGTGTTTTGCTGAATGGTTGGAATGCATGTTGCCTTGAATATTTAATTCAATTTACTGTAATTATCAATGTCTAGTATAACAACATGCAAGAAGGTAAAACACTTATTCTATAACCTGTTCTTTAACTTTTAATTGAGTGCTGGGTACAAGATATCTGAAAATACAGCAGGTAAAAGAGCTGTTTAGGGCATATCTAAGAGCTTTATTAATTTCTTACGTATCTCATAGAAATATACTGATTTGGAAAAAAAATAGAAACAAATCCAATTTCAAACTACCTGTAGGAATACCAGGTTAGATCATAAGATCACCAATATTCAGTAGAAGAATATTACCCACACTCACCTTTCCAAATGTGAAATGTTCAAGTATTCCTAGAGACCAAAATTGAAATAAGTGCGGAATATGTGATCAATTTTTACAAGATTTTTTTTTTCACTAGAAGCAACATTTTTTAAAAAATATGCTAATATCATAGTCCAGTAAAGGGCTGGGAACAAACATTGAAAATTGCAATCTAGAAGCTTCTACCCAACCTGCCACTGAGGCTTTAATGGTGCTTAGGCTACATCCCTGTCCCATTTTTTGACTATCCAGTGTCCTTGAAACTGGACTAGCATTTATGCTCCTGCCCACTTGCCCTGGTTTAGGTAATTAATAACCTAGTCTGTCAGAATTTGGCTTTCTCATCTAATGAAAGCTGAGGATCTAATAATTTCTGGTTTTGGTATTCAAGAGAAAGTGATGCTGCTGTTGCATTCTCTCAATTTCATTTTGTTCCAACACAAATCAAAGAATATTTTAAAACACAGGAAATGTAAAAACTGAGTTGATAAAATATGCTGAAGACCTAATATCCTCACAATTTGGAAAATACATATTTAGATCCCTTTATACAGAAGTAGGTTTTGGCCCATGGACAGGAACTGAGATCTGAACACTTAGATCATTAGAGGAAAGATATAGAATGTCCTTACAACTGTAAATGTCTCTTGTCCTAACAGATTTTCAAAATTATTTTACTATAAGAATGTATTAAGTCAAATAACAGTAGAATTCTACTATATTTCTAATTCCACAAGACCTTCCTATAGGTAGAGATAATGTAGATTGTTTTACTACAGTAACTGGTTAAGCCTCCCTTTGATGAATTTTGCTTTCTATCAGTAAATAAATAAATAAATAAATAAATTTTTAAATCACAGCAAGAGTAAGTGGTTTCAAGCAGCTGGTGAACCCCAGTACTATTCACTATTCCAAGACATATCTAATCATTAAAACATCAAATGCTACAAAATTATTCTTTTACTACTTGCTATTCTCTAAAGGGATATTACTTTTTTATTTACATGAATTCAGTGCAGACTCCGCTACAAATAATTATTTTAAAATTTCCCCTGCAAGCATCTTCTTTTAATGTGGACAAATAAATTATAAACCAGTCTTCCAGTAGCCCAACTCTGTCAGAAGAAAGCAGAATAATAATTTCCCTCAAAACCTAAATTAATATAGACAACCAGCATTGGAAAAAGGAGAAAGGCTTAGAGAGTGAGGGAAAACATAAACATTCCTATAGTGTAGCATATATATAAAACTGGAAAACAACCAAGTCTGCCAAATTTTAGAAATAATGCAATTGGAATAAAAGGGCTAAACAGTCTCGTGTAACTGGGCACAAAGCCAGGGAAATGTTGTGATACAATAGAATTATAAATTAGATGTTTGTTCTAAATTTATTCTAGCATAGAAAAGAGAACATTCTAAACACTAAGTACTTACAAATTACTGCTGACTAAGATGGTTGCTAAGTGTGTGAAGAAAAAAATACAACTGGTAAGTTATATTTTCAGTTTATGTCAGATGTCCTTGATAAAGGCACATGAATCCTCTCAAGTGAGGGGCTTACTTCCTACACATGTACAGGGAGAGAGAGAGAGAGAGAGAGGGGGAGGGAAAAGAGCAAAACAAAATCTCTTCATTCAAGGCAAGAAGCTGTCTCCAAAGGATAATTACAAGGATGCAGACATGCATAAGAAAGAACCATAAATTAACAGGTGGAAAGAATGGCACATAAAAGAGCTATTAAATGATTTTGTGATAGCTAGCTTCTCAATAGGGTTGAGAGAAACTAAAAGCCCTGTGAAAACATTCGTGTATGGAGAAGATGTATTTTTGAGTTTTAGGCTAGGGGTGAGAGGTGAGGGGGGCATTAATTAGAGACTGTTACCAGACAAAATATATGAGATAAATTCCCCTCTGATGTGATGTTTCAATGTACAGACAAAAAGTCCACTCACCTCAAAGATACTGCTACAGTCCCTTCATTACTGTATAAACATGAATTAGTCATGCCACTGAAGCTGTTATATATCCTGCAGGTTTTAACAGGAGGAAAAGAAATCATTACAGAAGCAAGTAGAAAGAAGGTGAAAAAAGATGGAAATACATTAAGATGCCAGAATGTAAATAGTTTCCTCTCTCCTGAGTCTCTTACACATATATCTAAAGTAAATGTAATTGCTCAGTGAAGCTAGTGATCTTATCTCTTGCTTTCAGCAGTCCAATATAGCCCCAGAGGCACACGAAAAATTAGTGCTCATTGCTGTTATCTTTTCTTACCTAAAGAAAATACAGCATTGATGAATAAGAAGAAAAACCTTGTGTCTGTCTGATAAGACAGCATCTCTTCCAGCAGTTGGTGTCTATAAAGTGCAAATGAACACATTGGAAAAGAAAGAACTGAAAGTCTTAGTTTTGAGGTAAATTCTTTGAAATTCCAAATATAAGGAATTTAAGGTAGATCAGTAAAGGCCTTAAGCTACAATCCTTTGGAAAATAGTATCTAGGGCATCCAAAAGCTGAAGTGTCCTAAATCAGCAATAGATTCTCAAAATCTTTAGTTTCTTCATTCAATATTCACAAAGCAAAGATAAAGACAAAGACATACTTGGCCAGCTATTGGTTTGAAGCCAGCATTTGTGTTTACTGAGAAGAGCTATGTGATCTACATCTTCAAACTGAACCTCTGCCTTTAGACATAAAGGATTAGAGAGAAGTAGCAAGGATGATTTGCAAAGATGTAGTTGCATGTGTTGACATGTTGTGACTCATTATAATCAGTTACATTACTCTTATTTTTATTTCCTGTAAGTGTAAGCTTTCATGGAGTTCAAAAGGAGATACAATCTGAAGAAGACTTTTTTTTAAAGCATGCGGGAAAAAGATGAGGAGTCTTGCTGAAGAAAAAGAGACATATTTATTTTTCTGCTATTCAATCTGTCTGTATTCACATTTATTTCTCAATGAAAAGTTTGCTGAAATCCCTAAATTGGTGAGACATGAAGAAATATTGTCTTATGAAACATCTAATTTTAGGTAACCAGGTAAATATATCTTCTTCTTAGCTACATACAAAGCAGTCATCATTTACAATAATGTCTAAATTTATATGGATGTTGAATTGTAAAGATGCCCTCAAAATTCACAAAAAGTCCAATAACAACTTGATTTTCTGAAGCATTGCAGGGAGTAGAAACACTTGTTTAAATTCTCCATGCTATTTACTCTAGATGAAGGTGGCACAGTAGGTGACTTTGCTGTCATTGTAGTTTGTGATGAGTTACTGAAATGAATTCAGCGACCCATAAGGTCATGCTGAACTCTCAAGGCACAACCAAAATGATTATTACACTGCACATTCTATACTGGTATGTTAGAATAAAAAAAACACTACAACTCTGTAACCAGCTTATTTACCTGCAGAAAAATCTATGTAATAAAATTAGGCTTAGCTCTACAGAAAGGTTTTTTAAGTTTTGTGTTTGCAATTTCTTTATCAATTAATAATGAAAACAATATTTGTGTGTTAGTTTAGACATGCCAACTTCTATAATGCAAGATGATGAGAGAGAGTTTTGGTACATATAAACTCCATATGTATGTATATATTAGCATACATACTAAACTCTATGTGGATATAATATAGGAATACAAGATTGTAGTGATTTGGATTCTAGATCAGCTGCAGTTTTAACCTTCTGCTTGGCACTGCAACTCAGTTATTCTTATTTACTTTATTTATACATTATGTATTTATTTATTTATAGGCATTTTGCAGCATTAAGCACCTGAGCATTTCATTGCTCAACACTGACTCATTACTTTGCTGTCGGTGCAATGCATAACGTGCTAAGGACATTAAAATTGTTCCTGAAGTGCCTTTAACTGTTGGTTCAAGAACAGAAGTAAACAATTGGATTAGATCATCCTATACATATGAAATCTGTCACAGCCTATTACTATGAACACAGGAAATGATGCTGTGCCTCAGTCTGTGCAGAAAATTTAAATATTAAATCAAGAAAGTTTCAACTCATACAAAATTCTTTGTCTTCAACTTGATCAGCTTTAACTACACTGGATCTGGAATATTATATCAAAATACACTTTTTTCTCCTTCTGGCTACCATTGAAATAACTACTTGACAAGATAATCCTATAATAATAATAATAATAATAATAACACAATTAGCAATGATCTTTTTGTTTCAAGTCTTTGCTCAGGAATATGTTAGCACAATGGACACAAAATTTTTTGAAAGTGAGTTAGTCATCTCATCTTACTATATGTATTTCTGCAAATATACTGTTTTTAGCAGCAGCTCAAATATAGAATTGTACATTTATTTCCCTTTGATCTTTAAGGGTTAGCAGTTTTAGGTATCTCCAGAATTTCTTTTGTTTTTTTATCTTGTCCACAAAGAATGGCTCAAATGTTTTCTACTTCACTTATGAATTACAGAATTTGAAATATAAATTAGGGGGAACAGTGTTGCAGACACTAATGATTTTGAACTTACCTATAATGCTTTTAGCTATTCCAATTATAGTTTCTCACACAGAGAAATTAATGTTCCTTTATATTTATATTTGGTTTTGCCAAATTTGACTTATAGTCACGCGTGTTCCAGTAATGACTGTGCTTTAAACTGCCTTCATGCATGAATGTCTCATTGCCAGCCAAGACCCAAGCTGCAGCTCGGCATCTTTTAGGATAGATCAGTCAGCTGTCCAGAGCCCTCAAGCCTTCTCAAAGCTGTGGAAAAGCCAGATTATCGGGATGATCAAGCAACAGATTCTTCTGTTTGAGAGTAAAAGCAAGTACTCGATGTCTGAAAATAGAAGGAAACAGTGGGTAGCGTGCTCTACGTCTCCTCAGAAAATCGGGTGTTTGCCACCAAGCTAGAAAGAATTACAGATCAGGTGGAATGTAAGGTCTGATCTATGTCTGCTCGTGAAGTGACATGCCCTGAACCACCAACAGGAAAAAGGCCAGACCCACACGACTGGATGCCATATACAGAGAAGAATGTTTACATGTTTATATTTACACTGTTTTTTAATCTATCTGCATTCAACATTTTCTAACAGCATGTTTTTACCTGTGTATAACATTATGCTGATCCTTTATTTCTACTTTTTTTATCCAGCTTTTTTGTTTGCCATTAATATACAGAATATAGAACTCCAGCTGCAAGGTAGAACATTGATACTTATTCTTTAAACCATACGTAAATTTTTGCGTCATGATTACAGAGAGAAGGAACAGGCTGAAAATGAGGAACATTTCACTGAAATTCGCTGAAACTCACTGAAAAATCCTGGAAAAGGGTGGACAGCCAGGAGGTAAATGCTGAGTGAGGTCATTGATCATAAAACCTATCTGAGGTCAGACAATTATTTTGATAATATTTTAACCATGAAGAAACAAAACATTACGAACAACTCAGCATCCAACAATGTAAGGAGAGGATTCAATATTAACTTTCGTTTTCTCATCAGGTACACACTTCTTAATGCCATCCATAGAAGCTCAATGCATGATGACTAGAAAAGATCTCTCCTGACACCACTGTATTACCTGCTGACAGTTTCACCCTGTACACACTTGGAAACTTTGTGTTTCTTTTTTACTTTGAGTCTTCTCCCAGGAAGACCTTAATGACCATGCACTGTTACTACCTTGAATTTTAGGTCCTTGAACCAAATCACCAGAACAAAAAGCTCACACATTTTGCCAAAAGTGCTCACACTTGCATACACTACCTGTGGGAGGAGGATGAAAAACTGTGAATTTCAAGGTAGCAGGAGTTTTAAGCTCAGGTAAGAGTAGCACTAACCTTCCTGGTTGAAATTTGTCTACTGCTCTTCTTTTATGGCAATTTTGTGCTCATAGCTGTGTCAGGCTGTCTAAAAAGGCCTTAGGGTATCCTGTTGTGTTTTTGTAAAAGGGGTCTGGAAACAAATTTAAATGATACAGAGCTTACTACTGCCATCACAAGCTGTTCCTGTTCTTCAAAATAACACAGAAAATGTTGGAGGCAAAGATATTTTCAATAATCTTAGAAGAAAGAACAAACAGAAGAGTCCTAATGCAAAGAGTAGCATATGTTCCCTCTTCCCAGACAAGGACTTCTCTGTGATAACACTAACCTAAATGGGCTGAAGACAGATTGTTAAACACAGAGAATGGCAGCCACTTAATTCGATAACTTGGTTTGATGGTAGAATATATTTCAAAGTGACTGGAGGAATCATGGACTCAGAATATAGGCTCTATCAAAAGCTGCCAAAGAAACAGAGGCTTTCACAATTGTAGGCATGACCTTAAAAACATTTAAACAACTTTCCATATGTGGTCAATTGCATGAAGAACTTCATCAACAATAGTAATCATATTTAATTTCTGTGGTAAGTGGATAGTGATGCAGAACTTGGTATAAAATTCCTGAAAATTCTACTATAAGCCAGACATGTGAGAGCCAAAAATTAAAAGGTTAAGATAGGACTAAGGCAAACAATACAATAAGACATATTATAGTTTAATATACACATTATTATGTAGAAATTTTAGAAATAATACTTTTTTTAAAGGCATCTAAATCATAAAATCCAAAACATTTTTATTCCAAGATACAAAGACTATAAGTAGGAAGTCAAAAAGCACCAGTATCTTGTCTTCAACACGTTGATTCTTTTGTTCAAGGAAACTTTTTTCATGTTCATAGAATTATCTGGCAAAAAGGACAGTAAACATTTGTTACAATAGTGAAGATCTGAAATGGAGCCTCTAATTTATGCCATGGCAGTCCAAATGAAAGACTTTAACTTTTTGAATTATTTTATATAAAAATTTTTCAAGGGCAATTTTCAACAACAAAAGTCTAATCTTTTATGAAATTACTGCTTCATTCAATCTATTAATCAGATGAAAGCTTGCACTTGTGAAAAAAATCTACATATAATGCTAAAAGTTTATGACAAAATATGAGAGCTTAAATAAAGTTAATAATGCAAATAAGGGCATAACACCAATTCAAACCATTTGAGTTCAATAAAGTAATACATTTTATAAATCTATTACAAAACCATTGTTTTTTTCCAATATGCAAATCAGATCTTGCAAGAAAGACAGTTATCTGATTGAAACTATTGAGAAACATCTGGAGCCCCACCAAATATAAATGAAATATGTGTCCATGACATGTTTTTGTCTACAGTTCCAATTTCAGCTCAAATCAACTGATTATTTAACTTCATCTGCTTCAGGCTTTCATATTACAGAAAGAGCACTGAATTCCATTGAGAAAAATTTCTGTTTATTCATCCAAACTGAACATTCTTTTTTTGAAATGGTAAAGTTGATAGAAATTGTTTTGAAGATACTGGCAGCACATGTTGTAACTGAGAGATATTTCATTGCTATTTGCTGTATTGAATCATGACTTTGACCCATAATGAGATAATCCTAACTCATATGGTATGTAATTTTATTCTTACAAAGTATTGCACTGCTGTAGTCAGTACAGATGTTGTAGAAGAGCTCACTTTGAGCAAAAAGAAGTGAAAATTCATGTTTGGAACTTTACTGGGAGTTGTAACACTTTTTTTTGTGTTTAAGAATCATAGTCTCAGTATAGCTTGTGGGGGTTAGTTTGGTTCAGTTTTGTAATGTGACTACATTTCAAAGAGAAATAAACAATTTTTCTTCCCAGTATTAAGGGGGTTATTGTATTAGTTCAGCTGTTGCTCTGGGGTGGGAGGAGTGGAAATGATAGACGATTGCAGGAAAAAAGTCAATGAAAAGTCTTTTGAGATTGCAGTCATCTCTCCTTGAAAATTTCATTTTGTGTCCTCAAAATACCTCATTTTGGTACCTCTGTGTACTTTAATTGTCAATTTCTTCTCATCAATACAACCTAAATCTGCACTGACCTGAGTTAAAGGGGTACATCTCACACAATACCTGTGGGACAATAGATGACAAATATCATTGCAAACTATTTTTCTAAATATTTGCAATAACTGCATTAAAAAATCTACCAATAGAACAAGAAACAAAAAACAAACAGAAAACCAACAAAACATCACCATAGAGAAAATAAACTTTTTTTTATTTGTTTACATATTATTGGTCTCTGAAGACCAGACAGAGTAACCTGGAAATAATCAGTATACTGTGCAAACTGCAGTAACAAGCCATAGGGCTGTGTTACCTGCAGGTAAAAAACAGGGAAAAAAAAAAATAAAAAAAATAGAGGAAGCAACTCCAATGCTGCAAGAGTATCTCTACTATTCTTTCCTTTCTGTTTCC
>VZTB01015977.1:29584-58815 GCA_013397245.1 Thryothorus ludovicianus
TCAAAAATGCATGACGGCAAATATAGACCTAGCCAATAAACAATCCATAGTGACAGAGAATCCTGTTACCAAGGCCATGGATTTATAAAAGCAGCAAAGCAATGTGCTGGCATTCCCACAGGCTATGAAGGTGGAACTGTTTACCTGAAGTTTGGGAAAAATCACTGGTTACAATCTGTGTGGGGCAATGAAGATTATCAGAACAGTGGAGTGGCTTCTGAGCAAGATGCAACTGAAATTTTGGTTCTCCTTAGTTTTGGAAATATAAAATGATAAATAAATAAATAATAAAATAAAATAAATAAAAGAGTGCATACGATAGAGATCTGTGGAATCACAAAAAGTCATGGATAAAATTAATAAGAATGATTATTCTCTATTTCCCATAGGGTAAAAATCTATGAAATTCCAAATTTAATATATTATTGAAATAGAGTGTTATAGTGTTTAAAGAGAAGTACAGTGGGGACAGTTTTACTTTTACAAGAAAATGGTTAAAAATCATGGAGATATTCTTTTTCCACATAAATATTTGGGTTGCTTTTTATTTTTTATTAAAAATCTTTCAAAATTTTCTGTCATCTTTTAGATATTAGATTAAATAGAACATTACATACATATAGCACTTGATCTGTAGCTGTGACTTTTCTCTGTGTAGATATTGACTCTGATCTGGAAGTATTAGACAATCATATGAAGTGCACCCACAAACAGAAAACTACATATGGAATTCAGTCAATTAACTACAAGGAGCGTACTGAAGGTATGACTCTTGGATTGAAATTCACAGTGTTCAGTCCCCTACAAGATGAGAGTATTTGGTGTCTGTTTTTATCTGATTATGTAGGTGAAAGTCTGTTTNTGGAGTGGCTTCTGAGCAAGATGCAACTGAAATTTTGGTTCTCCTTAGTTTTGGAAATATAAAATGATAAATAAATAAATAATAAAATAAAATAAATAAAAGAGTGCATACGATAGAGATCTGTGGAATCACAAAAAGTCATGGATAAAATTAATAAGAATGATTATTCTCTATTTCCCATAGGGTAAAAATCTATGAAATTCCAAATTTAATATATTATTGAAATAGAGTGTTATAGTGTTTAAAGAGAAGTACAGTGGGGACAGTTTTACTTTTACAAGAAAATGGTTAAAAATCATGGAGATATTCTTTTTCCACATAAATATTTGGGTTGCTTTTTATTTTTTATTAAAAATCTTTCAAAATTTTCTGTCATCTTTTAGATATTAGATTAAATAGAACATTACATACATATAGCACTTGATCTGTAGCTGTGACTTTTCTCTGTGTAGATATTGACTCTGATCTGGAAGTATTAGACAATCATATGAAGTGCACCCACAAACAGAAAACTACATATGGAATTCAGTCAATTAACTACAAGGAGCGTACTGAAGGTATGACTCTTGGATTGAAATTCACAGTGTTCAGTCCCCTACAAGATGAGAGTATTTGGTGTCTGTTTTTATCTGATTATGTAGGTGAAAGTCTGTTTACACAACAGAATTATGAACAGTGTGAGACTGTTTACATCTAATGCTGTGTTTTGGAATCATTTCTACTCAAGAGCTGAATAAAGTAGAAGAGCAATGTCCTATGAATCTTTGGTAAGCAGTTAATGCAACTGCTTATTTTATAATGAGAAAGAAAAATGCCAGATAAGCTGTATTTAAACTTTTTAACTTGAGGAGGTCAATGTCTGATTCTGTACTTTCAGAGAGTGATGATCTGAAAAAATTTCAGCAATCTTGGCATAAATTATATTACACGCAATTCACATAAATTACTATTAATATATTTGCTGAGTTACTTGCAATTTGTCAAAAGCTATTTCCACTTATACTTTAAATACTGTGCAAAAGAGATATGATGAAAATAGTAATTTAGTCCCTATATGAGTGAGTAAATTTCAATTACCTTGCTACATAATCAGAGATGTTGCTGTTAAAAGAATGTTTCCTTTTCTACTTCTTGTTACCTTATATAAATAAAACAATATTTTTTCGTTCTTCATAGACTAAGAAAAACTCTTACACATTGTTTTTATTATGTTAAAATAGGATTTATCTGAAAATATAGGATTTATCCAGAAGTCCTTTAATTGAATAATAAATTATGTAATAATTTTGCAAGCAGGAAGAAAAATCTTCATCTGTAAATGAGTTATGATATGCACACAAGAAACAGAGAATGAGCTATTAAAGATAGTAGATACATAAAGAGGAAGAGGGATACAGGTAAGAAAAGGAATATAAAAGTAGAAAAGAGGAAATTATTCTAGAAATACTCATACATATGTTATACAAAGGAATAAGATATGCTCTTCAGTATTTCCAGAGATGTATTTGAGATGTCACAGGACAGAATTAATCAACCTGGCTTCCATGAATAGAGAAGAACTGTGTAGTAGGTCTTAGGAAAAGTTTTAATACTGCTTTCATAGTGGTTTATATAAAGATGTATGAATATTAATTTTTTTTAGTTACATGTTCTATTGCACTAGGTCTGACAGTCCAAACAAAAGTGACTAGAAGTCAAATTCTGTTAAACCAGTGACAATGGCCTCACTGGCTTCAGTATCTCAGGGCAACTGAGTTTCAGCAAATATGTCAGAGGACACAAAATACACTGTTAGAGCATTGGAAACAAAAGACTTTTGATTTCAGTTTTTTTCATTACCTTTCAAAGAAGGCCCGTGAACAAACTAGTATGTATATTTGTTAGATTAGATACAAAATATTGCACTTCTTCCCTAAATGTATATATGTCATAGCTGATGTATGTGAATGTTCTATTTCCATGATTGTGTATATGATCTCAGAATTATATGACGAATATCATGCTATGTTGAAAACTAATTTTTTTTCCTTTTCTATTCTGTATAATGGAAGGGGAAAGGTGAGATGCACCTGATTTCATTCTGAAAAGCACTATTCTCACTGTGGTTTATGGTATTTCGTTCTTTTTCTTTGTCCAATAGAAACAAGAATAGTGGCTGCATTAAATGAAAGATTTTCCTATCTCTTTTGATTAACATTGACCATCAATTATTATGTATAAAATCTAATTAGTTTGTTGACTTCATTCACTATCTTTGGAAAAAATGTTTAATTACTATGTAAATAGAAATAGCTTTTGTTTCCACGTTGTCCTGATAGACTGTAATATGAAGCCACTAAAAGTCAAATTCCTTCCTAATTTATAGCCCATGCAATAAAGTGTTGGCTAAAGGCTAAAAGCTCTGCATTATCCAAGTCTCTGTAGTTGTACTACAGAATATGGCTATTGGTGGCTCTATAATAGTTTAAAACTCAGTTCTCATGAAATAGTCTAGGATAAAACAGTAAACAATGTAAAAAACTCATTTTTATACATTAGATTCTGGAAAATAAATCATGCTTTGAAATAATATATTACAGATGACTGGTAAATAAAGAATGCATTTTTTAAATCTTAACAATTTCTAAGTATTAGTGCAGATGAGTCAGCAAAATTTGCATAAAATCATGCCGTTGTTTCATTTAGACTTATCTTACATTAAAAAGCGACTAAACGAACAATCACAACACCTGGTAATTATTTGGTGTGGTTCCAGGAAAGCAAAATGCCATTTGTCTTTCATATACACAGTGAGTAAAAAAGTGTAGTGAAAAAGAACCATGAGCCTGCGTATGCAGATTTCATAGTGATGCCCACTGCAATGCCAACAGCTAAAGGCACAGTCACGACTTGATTTTGCCATCTCACTGGTGTGAGCCCTTCAGTAATAATCTTTCCACCTAGCAAAACTTGTTTTTCTTCAACTATCATCAGCCAACCCAGCTGTCATCCATAACCTTTCTGTTAATGTATGCTGCTTTAATACCTTAGGACTAAATTTTTAGGGGTTGAAAAGTTGATTGAAATTTAGCCTAAATCACTCTGTATTACTGAGAGAAATAAAAAACTTACTAACTGAAAATTCAATTATCTTTCTGGTATGACATAATTTAAAAAAATATTTTTTTTACTTTTAGGTATGCTTGAAGTATGATTATTGAGCACTGTTAAAGAAACAAACAATACAAACTCAGCACACTTAACTGCATTCATCCCAACCCTGTGATCAACTCATTGTTATGTTTAAGCTGAGCTATTTCATTTCCTGAGGCCTTCTCCCCAGGGATCCTCCTTCCCAAACCATTTTCTCAGAGCTATGCAAGCATTTTGAAAAGAAATCTGCTGGGATAAGAGCTGAGAAGATGAAATACAAGGCAGGGGATCAGAAAGTGTGAGTATGCAGACGAAAATAAAAGACAGGAGCAAAAGGGGATAAATAAAACTGCTGGATGAAAGAAAACAAGAAAGCATATGGCTACAGGCTAAAAGAGAAATTTCTTTGCCAACTCAAAACCCTGGGGCTGATTACAGGATACAAATATAAGATGTATTGCTCTTGGAATGGAATAGATAATTTATTAAAATTGGAACATTCCAGTACATTATTAGTTTTATTCTTCATTACTTACGTTTCCATTACCATGTGCAAGTAGAACTTTCACTTGTTACTTTCATCAAAAATGAGCATCATTTTATTTCTTCTGAAATGGCAGATGTTATTTTTCGAAGTTATAGAAAGGAAATGCACTAAATCCAGATGTTCATTGAAACACTTTAACTTCCTAGTTTTGAGAGCCTTGAAGACAATGAATTATATTTCAAAACTGATATATCACATATGAAAAATACCAAACCTACTGGAAACTGCAATGGAAGTACCAAATTATTTCTTTCTTCAGAAAACAAGCCTAAAGATTTCAGCCAGCATTCTCTGTTCTGTACTCAGTAACACAGTGATCTAATCAAAAAACCTGTTTATATTTTGGGTCATCAATTTTAAATTTTTCCTTACCACTTCATAAAGAATGAGTAGTGCTAGAATGATCTCATCCCACGCCTGAAGAAAAGGAACCTAACAATGTTACAGTGCTAGTACACCTGAGTTCTAAGAAGAGGAAGAATATTTTATACTATGATACACTCACGTAACACTTGTTGGTCCCTGGAACAGATTTTTGCTGCTAAGAATGAAAATCTGTCTTATGAGGCTGAGACCATTCCACCAAAGGCAAAATGAGAACAGAGGGATCTATGCACAGTATGCCATGTGTCCTGTAAAAGAACATTATTTGCTGTGCTCTTACTCTAAAAGATTTTTAAGACTGTCCTTGGGTTTGCACCATAGGAAATATAATTTTCATTCCAAACTCATTATATTTTTTTCTTAATATTGTGTGTATTGATCAATCACATTTAGACCACCTTTGGGGAAATTCTTGGAATGGTTTGAGATGGAAATTGTTAGGATTATAAAGAATCACAAATGGCAAAGCATCTTGTGCTAATCTCAAGGCAGATACTGCAGAATAGCCTTGACTAATTAAACAAAACTATCCTTATTTCAGAAAATACTTGTTTGACAAACAGATCATCATTAGCCCACAAAGGGTCCAGGGGATGTCCTATCTGGACTCCAGCTGTCACTGCTGAAGTGTAAGGGCCCCAAAGAAGCTGTGTGTCCCAGCTGCCAGACCCCTGCCCCTGCCTGTAGTGTCCCAGGGAACATCAAATGGCAACTGTCTTCAGGCAGTTTTATCGTGCCACACTCTGCTTTTTCTACTGCAGGGAAAATGAAGGACATGAAGTCCAAACATCTGATGGTGGATGAAATGGGAATGTGACAGAGTGAACTTTGGACTGCACTAAGGAGAAAGCTGCTACCAAGAGGGATAGGCCTTCAGATCAGAGGGCTTAAATTCTCCTAAAAGCTACTTTTCTATTTACCACTTATAGAAAATTGAAACAATAATTTATTTCCTTCAGCCTACTGGACCTAGACAGCAAAATAAATGATAAATGGCAAAAAAAGTAACCTTTTACGGACAATGTCGAGTGGGTAATTCTGCCTCCACCATGAAGGGATGAGGTGTGCGTATGGACACACTTTTCCTCTGGGCATAACTTTTCCAGGTATCTCTCTGCATATGGAAAATGGACAGACCGACACCTTTGCTGATTGTCTAACCTCAGGTAAGTCAGTCTAGAACAGATACGGCTTTTACAGAGCAATAAACCCCTCAAAGGAAAATATATCATAGCAGTAGAGAACTGTCAACTTCCAGAAATGTCCTGTACGCCACTGAGTAAATGTATAACGGTTTATATGTAACAATATATACATATTTTGGTTTTTTTTTCTTAGAAAATATGTTTGTTTCTGGTTTTTAACATAAAGGACAAAGAGAGTAAACTTATTTCTCTTCTATATATTTTTCACTTGCTATTTAGACGGAGACAGAAAGTGAAAAACTTCAAAGGATTTCTTGAAATACATATAAGTTGACCTGGAATAGAAGTATTGAACATATCCAAGTTAGTACTTTTCCTGGAAGAAATTCTAAACCAATTTTCTGTTTTATATCCACCATTTCAGCAAGACAATTCCTGAGAAGCAATTCCTTTTCATTTTATTGTTTGCCAAAGAGTAGCATCATAAACTAGGTATATAGTAGAGCTAACATTATTTCTTTTAGTTACTGGCTTTCTTTAATAGTCTATAGAACATAATCCAAGTCTTGAAGTAAATACAACATTCCAGAACAAAACTTTGCTGAAGGACACATCATACTGAATCTTTTTTAAAACTTGTAAACTGCCATTTACTTCTAGACATGTAGTTAATACCAAAATGCAATAAAAAAAACATTTTGAATGCGTATCAGAGAAAAATTGTCACATTGAGAGGCTAATGCTTCTCTAATTTCCCCTTGAGAAATGTTTCCTATTACAATGTGAAATCTCCCACATAAACAGGATTAGCTTTAAACTTAAATGACTCAGAGATGATAGTCACTTTTTTAACAGGAGCAACCCAAAGTCAAAATTGAGCCATTATAGATAATATATATATAATATTTTACTGAAACTAAGAGTCCTGCAGCAAAGATCTATGTATTGAAACATTGCATCTTCACAGGGCAACTGTCATGGTCAGAAACATTACAATGCCATTGTGCAATGCAAAATATTACCGATGAGGTAATTTCTATATGAGGAATTTCCTGATGCAAATTATAAAGTTGTCAAGTGTATTTGAATATGAAATAGCTATTTACCACCCTTATAGACTTGACTCTTTGGAAAAGATTTTTAAACCAGGACAACTCTAAAGCATATGTGAGGTCAATGACATCTTGATAATCTCTGTCAACAAAATGGAATAAGGACATTATTTTTTATTTGAAAGGTAGAGAGATCTCTTTGCAAAAATAGATTTGATTTTTTTAATTTTACTATTCAAAGAAATGTCCACGACACTATAGTGTTTTAAGAGTGTCATTAATTCAACTCAACAGAGGTCTATAATATGTAGCCTATACTACAACATTTCAGGGCTGAGAGGAGAAGTCAAAATTGTTTTAACGTCAAAGATCTAGGCCTTAGTGTTTCCTAATTTAAAAGATTTCAATGAATATATTCACTTTTCCTGAATTACACTTTCCTTCAAACCTCAATCTTGATGCTATTTCAAATTTACCATGCCCAAAGAAGGGTGACAAAGGTGTTGAATGGTCTAAAAACTATATCTAATGAAGAGGGTCTGAGGCAACTGTGATTGTTTAGTCTGGAGAAAAAGAGGTTCAAGGGGGATCTTGTTGCTTTCTGAGGAAAGGAGAAATTCCTGAAAGGAAATTATAGTGAGGTGGGGATTGTTCTCTTCTGCCATGTCTCAAGTGAAAATATGAGATAAAATGACCTTGCACAAGGGAAAATTTAGATTAGATATTAAAAATAAAAATATTGAAAGAGTGGTTAAGCATTCAAATAAGCTGCCTCTGGAGGTGGCAGTCACTGTCTCTAGAAGTGCTTAAGAGGTACCTGGGGTATCACTTGGGGATGTGCTTGAGGAGGGATTAGAGTGGTGACAATTGAACTAGATGATCTGGAAGGTCTCTCCCACCCTTGAAGATTCTGTGGTTCAAAAAGTCCAGCAACCCACCCCCTAAGGTGCATGAGAATTGACTGAAGGTTCAAAGACAGAAGACAAAGACAGAAGGTGATTTTCTGTACCTATTTTTCACAAAATTATTCACATTCTCACTCAAAATTTTTTCGCACTTTATCTTAATTGAATGATGCTTTAAGCATAGCAAAAATTACCAAAGTTTCATTTTGGTGACTGTGTGGAGTGAACCCTCACAATGCATCAAAACAGATGAAGATTTTGAGAAGATCATGTACTATCATCTATTACCAAATACAAATGCCTTTAACACTTGCTTTTGTTTTTGCTGTAAGGCATAGAAGTGAAGAATGACACATTTTCTTTTTGTAAAGAAAATATAACACTAAAACAAGTATTGGAGATGTCAAATCAGCATTGCAAATGTTGGAAAAATAAGATGACTAGTCCGTAAAACTTCATTAAAAATAAAAGGAGATTTTTCAACTATCAATTTCCTCTTTAAAATTTTATCACTACTGTTTAAAATTCAATTTGAAGTTTAATTTTATTTTCAAGTTAAGAATAATTTAGTCCATTGAGAATATATCTTTGGGACACTACAGGTTTTCTTCAACAACTGTGTATCTCATTTCTGCTGATTTCTAGCAAAGAGCAAAGGGGAATAGTAAAGCTAAATTACCCTTGGAACTCTATCTGATGACAGGTGATATTATAAATGTTATTAAAGATTTAGCAGTAGGACACTGATACTGTCAAAAGTCTTTTTCAGGTGCCAAATAATATACTGAAGCACTGATGTTGTAATTAGGACAGAAATAAGTCAACTGCTAGAGAAGCAAACGAGACTTTAAAGCTTCTCAGGTCCATAAATAAAACAGATTCTTTTCCTGTTTCAGTGAACACCTGACACATCACCCACCTTACCAGAAACAGTGACACACATGACCATGACCTACCTGAGGACAAAAAAGGCAACTCAAATGCATTCAGGTGTCTGAGCCTCTGACTCACTCCCCTAGTGGAATGGGGCAGAAAAAGTACAAAAAATCTTTAGTTGAGATAAAGAAGATTTAATAGGTAAAGCAAAAACCACTCATGCAAGCAAAGTTAAACAAGGAATTCATTCACCACTTCCCATGGGCAGGCAAGTGTTCAGCCCTCCCCAGTGTCTCAACATGGCTAACAATGACTTGGGAAAACAAACACCATCACATCCCAAACACGCTTCCCTTTCTACTCCTTCCCCCAGTTTCAATGCTGTCACCCTACATTGTGCAGAAAATATCTCTTATTGGTTGGGGTCAGCTGTCCCAGGTGTGCCCCCTCCCCACTGCTTTTTCACTCCCAGCCTCCTTGCAGGTAGGGTGGTACAAGGAATAAAAAAGTCTTTGTGTAAGCCCAGCACAGCCGGAATGAAAACATCACTGAGTTATCAATGTTCTTTTCAGCACAAATGTAAAATGTGGCCTCACACTACCCACTGTGAAGAAAATTAACCCTATCCACCAGTACACAAATTAACTCAACTATAGCAAGAGCATTTGCTGATGATAGTCTCATGATATTTATTGATATGTCCCTTCCAACTTAGGATCTTACATGATTCTATGACAGTCTTCAGTAAGTGTAGCTCCAGAACACATCAACTTTGTTAAGAGCAATGTGATCTCCTAGGAAAAATAGGACATACAAAACTGAAAGAAATTGGGTCGAGTGGCATGATTAGTGCTAAATTAATAAAGTAAAAACAAAGAAAGCCCAAAAACTAATGCAAAGTTCTTAACTAAGAAATGAGTGTAGCATTTAGTTCTATTCAAGAAAGAGATAATGTGAAAAATTTTATAGCAAGTTACTTAAATGTTTCAGTTCTGCTTATATAGAGACACACATGATCAGATCAAAACAGATTTTATCTGTCTCATAAATTTTGGTTTGCAAAAGTCTGATATTTCACCAGAATAAAGATTAATTTATTTTATTGACTTGAGTCTAATCAGTATGCAGGACAGGCGTTTGGACCTTTTATTTGGGGAAAATAAATATTTTTGTTACTTTGACTGTCCTTAAAAAAAAGTTTAAAAATTATAAATATGAAATTCAGGTATTATAGTCAAAGGAAATCTGGAGCACATGATTTTATATTAGAATCTGAAAAAACAATTTAAGAAAAAAAACAAAACAAAAGGAATTTCTTAATTGCTGTTTTCTTAAAGTCTTACATCGTCTTATTAAATCTGGAACCAGTGGAGAAGAATGAAGCAGCTGTTAGGAGTCTGAATAAAAACCAAATAGCCACTTAAGAGGTTTTATTGTTTTCTTTTTGTTCTTAGAGATTTATTTTATTTTATCCCATGGCAATTCATGAAAGAACAAGAGGAAAACATTTGCTTATGAGAATGAAAACAAGCATCAAAATTGAAACAACTGAAATGAAAAAGTTGTTATTGTTCAATTTCTCTAGGATACATCTTCATGCAGAACACCAAACATCTGTCAAAGAGTAAGGAGGTACTTATGAGATTCAGAGCCAGATTTCAAATAAGTAGTTCCAGGAGCCAATGGAGCTTGATTTTTATAATTTCATCTGTGCAAGAATTCTCACTTAGTAAAGGCATTAATAAAACCTCTCTCACATATCTGACTTCCTATTTCCATAAAAGTTATAGGAAATACTACAGACTGTAAAACTTTTTTGCCAAATTAATGGATGGATTAAAAAACTGCTGACTTGAGAGAAGTTCTCTCTCACATGCAGAAATTGATAATGTATGCCTTGTTACCTGTGCTAAAAAACCCTCTGTGTCCTTACATCAGCATGAAACTAAAGTACTGCAAATTGCAACATGATCAGCGAGACAAAAAAAAAAAACAACTTTTTTAGGGGGATCCTGGAGATCACTCTTGTTCAGAAAAACCCAGTCACAGACATAAGTTTTTCTGTCGTTCCATACTTATCCTGTGATATGCTTCTGAGCACACAGCCCTGGGTTCAGCAGCAGGTTCATTAAAATACTCATACTAGTTAGAGGAAGGTTGGCACTTGGGAAGAATTGCAGCTTGCATGATTGCATGTATCATCCCTCTGTCACTAACCTGAGGAAAGCTTGGATCCTCAGGGCTCACTGATGGGTGCTGAGTGATTTCTATTGTGTTTGTGAGTTGCAGACTTGGGAGTGGCTGCTTGGAAGTTCACTTAGTTCTGCTTAGTTGTAATTTTTTTATGTAATTAAGAATTCTGTTAAAAATGCAGTTTCCGTAGTATTACTAATTATTTTTAACTCATATGCTAACAAATACAGTGATGATACTCAGACATATGAATGGCAGAGGAAGTAACAACACAGGCAGAAGGTCTTGAAATGCAAGAAAACATCCTGCTTAAAATAACTTTCCTCATATAAATCTATATGCAGTAAATCTATCATATTTTATAGAAAGGGTCACAAAATATTTACCAAATAAGCACTGGGAGTATGGAACACATTTTTTTCCTGATTCTACAATGTTTTGTTATATTTTGGGACAGGAAAATTTGTATCAAGGAAGAGAAAAACAGTATGCTAGAGTCATAGCAAAGTCATTATTCTAAAAGCAGGCTAAATTTTATACTGCAGGAGCAGAGGAGTAGAGCTGCGGTTTGCTGCTCCAATTTACACTTTTCCCATGTAAATAATGGTCAAATAACTTAGTTCCTGATGGTTGTCATTGGCTGTGGGCTGACTCAGCCTTCATCAATAAAAAAAGGAGGCCAAAAAAGATAGCAGTTGCCATCTTGCACTTCAGTCATTCCTAACTAAGAAATGTAATCAATACTAAATGGACTAAAGGCATTTTATAAACTGATACAAATTTAGAGAAGGTCTAAAAAATAAGATTAGTAATGAAGTGAGAAACTGAGAAGTGCTTCTTGATTATAGCACAAAAGTGTATAGGATGCAAAATATATCCACAGTGCAGGAGTGAAAAACTAATAAAGATTACCAAGGGATCATCAGGTTTACCTTAATAGAGCAAGATGTTCTTTCTCCAGCAGAGTGGCTAACGTTAGCAGTACTACAGCAAGGCTGGAAAGTTAGGTTTGTTCATTTTGCTTGTATATCTTTTGGGAATATACGCTCTGTATCTTGCCTAATTTTCTTAGCATTGATATAGCACAAAGATACAAAGCATGGAAATGGATCCAAGCAACAACCAGATACAGCTTATATTAAAGGGCTTAGCCTGAAGGGAGACTAGACCAGAGGTGATATGTATGGGAAACTGACATGGAGACACTAAATTAGAATATCAAGCTATTTATGTAACATTAATCCATTGGCTTGAGAACATGAAGGTTCCTGGGAGACCACAGTTTGTTCTAATAAGTTTTATTCCAGCTGCTGGGTTAATATGAAGCAGAAAGTTATTAGGAGGAAATATATGCATGTGGAAATATCCGCTTATGCCTCAGGTCATTTAAAGCTTATTCACATCCTTTTTATTCCTGTTTATAGAAAAAGGATAATCTACCTCATGAATCAACCCCAGTGTTTTGAGGGCTGTTTTATTTCCCATTATTTAAAGGACAAACGAAGATATGAGGTGTATAAGACCACATTTAACACTCTCCTAAATGGATCCAAGCTGTTAAAAGTGAGTTACAGATTATGGCAGGAAGCACAGTTTATTCCAGATTATGATGCTTCAGTGTAAAAGTGTCATCTTATACATCTCTTTTTGCACTGATTTTTGATTTTTATATCAGAATTTCCTTGTTTCAAACTGAAATATGGTAATCAGGAATATACTTCCAGCCTTCTCAACTATATGAGCCCCACTGCAAAGGAATAAAATCAAAATCTTATTGTATTCTACATATTGGAGAAATCAACTGTTTAGTCACAGAAAGGCAGTGGTAACTTTCAAATTATAAATGATACACAGGATTTGGAATACTTTGTTTGTTTTAATCATTATATGGGAAATCATTCGGAAAATATGTATTTGGAAACCCCATGATCATTATGTAATTTTCACAGAAAAGGAATAATTTGAAGTCAGTTCTAAAAACTAAAAAGACAATATCATAGTGAGAATAAAATAAGGAAGGCTTCCTGAAAACTAGAAAAACTCAAAAATAATTGTTATAATAATCCAAGTAATTGTGTGTTCTGAACTTGATATTTCTTTAAAAAGATGCTGTCAATACAAGCACATAAAAGAAAAGGAAGAGAAATGGGAAAGGGGAGATGAGAAAGAGAAAAAGAAATAGAGAGTAGGGCATATAGAATTGGAAGTAGGGAAAAAGAAAAGGATAAAGGAAAAAGGAAAAAGGAAAAAGGAAAAGGAAAAGGAAAAGGAAAAGGAAAAGGAAAAGGAAAAGGAAAAAAAAGGAAAAGGAAAAGGAAAAGGAAAAGGAAAAGGAAAAGGAAAAAAAAGGAAAAAAGAAAGAGAAAAGAAAAAGAAAAAGGAAAAGGAAAAAAAAGGAAAAAGAAAAGGAAAAGGAAAAGGAAAAGGAAAAGGAAAAGGAAAAGGAAAAGGAAAAGGAAAAGGAAAAGGAAAAGGAAAAGGAAAAGGAAAAGGAAAAGGAAAAGGAAAAGGAAAAGGAAAAGGAAAAGGAAAAAGCTGTTTGATTTGGCTTGGGATTCTTTCTCGTATGAAGTAGATGAAAACCAAAACACAAAATTCTTTTTCTATTCAGAATTCAGACTTGACATTTCTCAGTTTGGGTTTGAAAGGCCTATCCTCTCTGTGGGACCACTTGAAGTCATGGACTTATGGCACAACTGAATAAACATCTCAGCTTTGAATGACATCATTTTACTGAAAAACTGCAGTGTGTAGGCTTGGATAGAAAATACTCCAAACATCCTGAAGCCGATATTTTCCCTATTCCTTCTTTCCTACAATAAATCTAACCACTACCTATCAAACTTACATGTTCCTCAGTAGTGAAGACAAATGCTAGCCTTCATTTTCTCTTGAAGCTTTTTCTACCTTGACAAACTTGCTGTCCAGAGAAGATTTTCTATCCACACAAGAGACCATGTAATCTTAAAGGCAGCCCTCTGGCAGAAAGAATTTCTCTAGCATGAAAAATTTAAAATTGACTTGACAACTTTACAATGCAAATATAAGCCACCCTTAGCTCATAAAACACCAATAAATTCCACAGGACAAACAAACAAACCAACAAATGAACCCCTCATCAATCCAAACACAAAACTTAGGGTTTTTAGTAGTTTCAATTCACAGGCTGATGAATTGAAATTTTCCTCTTTCTGGAAATCACCAACGCTTCATTTTGACAGACTTGGCTCAGAACTGTAGGAGCTGTTACTCCCACATAACCCTCTCCTGATAGGGGAGACTAGTCTTCTAAGTCCTCGTTTAGGTGAAAAAATACATCTGACTCTTGACATTTTCATTCTCCAGGTTGTTTATTCTTTCTTATCTGCAATTTCTGACCACCAGGTTTGACATCAGCCTAGAGTGAAGGAGAAAACACACTGAAGAGCCCTGAACATGCAGATTTGAGGCTCTCTTATAGATAATTTACCCAATTATCACCCAAAACATAGATTATTTCTACTTTTCTACCAATTACTAACTAAACTTCTATTCACGTAATGCTACACTGCAGCAAATCCCAACCAATCGTCCCGTGCCACCAATACTGCAGGATACGGAGCAAGAGAAGAAGACAGAAGAAGCCTAAAAACCACCAGGATCCTCAATGTTGTCTTCACTTACATACCATTCTAACAAACCCAAAATCTACATTTCTTACCCTGCGATAAATTGCAAACTATACCACTACCTAATTTACGGTCGTGACAACGCTAAAGTCTAGGAAGCCCTCTCCATGGACAAAGGTTAAAAGCAGAGTTTTCAGGGGGTTTTGGTCCTTTAAAACATGCAGAGGAGTATTCTCTGCATTCTGGACTCTAATAGAGAACCTGGCCTCAAATTTCTTCTTTTTTTTCAGGCATTTGTTTTCTGTTGTTGCAAAATGAATTATTTGACATTCCTACTAAGAAAAAAGGCCAGAAATTCATGAATGACGTCTCTTTTATAATTTATAATTTAAAAAGTCATATTTTCAGTGATCGGCACCTGTTACACTTACAACTGTCCTTGACAGAGAAACTCAGATTGATATCAGATCTCACTTCTCTTTAATCATATGTTACATTGCAACCTGTGATTAATTGGTTTCACTTCCACAGTAAACAGAGTTTAGGAACTCTGGAAATAAAATGATGAAGAAGTTTCAAAAAGATCTTGTATTACAAAAATGCCTTCAAATTCTTAGGTACACTTTCTGTCAATACTGGAACCCAGTTGCATGACATCTATTACATTCATTGTGTTTAATGGTGGGCTAACTCAGAAAACTAAGGCTCAAAGATTAGAGCATGGAAGGTAATTTCTTCAGAGAGTAATGTTTTTAAGAAGTCTACACAGATCTGACTCCTTCCCAAAGCTTTGTTCCTTTATATCTTCCCCATCTCTTAAGCACCAAACTCAACTCTGTTTGCAATCTCCAATTTAGCATTTTCCCTCAATCCAACCTGTTCAATGGGAAGTAGGTAATGGAGGCTAACCCTGCTGGCCACAGTCTTTATTGTACCTTCAAAACTATAAATACAACACATTCAAGAGAAATATGCATCAGTTTTCCTCCTGTATTATACTGGGTTTTTTTTCACATTTTCCAACTCTGCTGCATAGCTTCAGTTGATAAATGCAGGAGTTCAATATTGGGTTACTGGTCACATTAAAAGTTCAAAATTCTCAAGACAATATCCACAGTGTCCTTCAGATGTTGCTCTTGCTTCCTTTGCCTTTGAGCAAAGGAATAGCTTTTGAGCAGTATGCATGCAATTATAACCTACATTTATATTTCAGTCTACAATAGAGATTTTTTTTTTGTTGCTTACAGATATTTTAGCAAGTTAAACTATAATTCAGTTGAAATAGCTGAAAAAATCTCTCATTTGTGTTAAAGTGAGGCTGGCAATATGGGAGGATTTTTTGACATCTAAGATTATGGTGCAGGTATAGAAACCTAACTCCAGGTATAGTCACAAGAAAAAAAATGGGCGTTTTCAGGGAAATATTCACTGGAAATAATTTCCTTCTTTACATTAGAATCATTCACTCCAAATCGTTGGTTTTTTCTCCATTTTTTTTAAAGAGGTCTGAACAGATATTCTATTACAGGTCTTTTCATTACAGATGTCAGCCAATATTAAAAGAAAACCTGAACAAAAACCTCCCTTTAATATATCGCTTCAGCTCAATCAAAATCAACAATACTTTTGCCCTAATCTTCATTGGATCTACTTTTCAAAGACAATAGAATGCCTTTAAATGAACAGAAAAGAAGATTAGATGGTAAAAACATTTATATTTTCAGAAAACTGAGAAAAATAGGATTCATTGAGATATAATCATAAGTTCTTTGATTCACTAGAAGTTAATAATTTTCTTCCAGAAAATCACGCAGTGGAAATCAATAGAAAAAAAACCCAATTGAATTCAAGAATGTGTAACATGTTTACACATTTTTAAATATATGTTAATATTGGTCTTCTTCCCACAACTCCTGAAAGAATGCATATACCAGTGACTATTTTAGGCAATGCTAAGCTCCAAACAATGCTGTTAGCAGCAAGTGGAGCTTAAAGTCCCCCTGAAAATTTGGTACCTTAATTGTCCAAATTCAGTGCTTTGAATATTGAACCACATGTTGTAGTGTTTAAGGTTTTGACCCATTCAACCCAAATTCTTAAATGGCAGGGTCAGTGCCACAGTGAGAAGTTAGGGTAAAAAAGTGAAAAACCACAAAATTATTATAGAACTCTAGTATTATGCACAGTTTTATTATGGCAAGATGCCCAGGGCTCATAAAAGATAAATGAGGTTTGAAGTGGGGGGAGAGGAGAGGAGTGTTGTTAAATTTAATAGAAGTTCTTTTATCTTTTTTTTCTTCCTTTTTTTCTTTTTTTTAAATTGGCAAGGGAATGCAAAAGACATCAAAGCAATTTTTAGTTTTCCTATAAATCTACAAGAAAATGAATTTCAGCAACAACTTCCTCCTTTTATTACTGAAGTTCTTTTGGAACCTGAAAGGGAGGATAATTCAGTGCTTTTCAAATTGCTTTGGAGAAATATAATAAATCCAATATATATGAGAAAAGTTTATGAGCTTTTTTTGTATAGATAAAACACACAGAGTTACTGGATCCTTTTTCTGATTTATTAAAATGAATTTAAAAAATAGCCTATCAGATCTGTCTGTGAACATTTCCCTTTGAGAAGTACTCATTAATTTCTAGACCAAAAGTCCAACACATGATATAGCAAGTCAGTTAAATAACATTATTGCTTTACCTAAAACTATGAGCAGAAGTATGAACCTGTGATCAAAGATCAGTGGAAAAATGCATAAATACAGAATGCTGTTCTTATCATTACAGCCACAGTATAAAGATATTATTGCCCAGCCACCTATAAGTTATTTTATTCTTTTCTTTTTTTTTATGCTTGCAGGAAGAAAAGCCTGTCTGCTAAAGTTCACCATGATGTATGTGGATATAATACACTTCATATTTCCACATGTTCTCATTTAACTCTTGCAAAACCTTGCATAAATCCTTTTATATTTACATTGTGGTATTAGAAATTTGAAAGCTTTACACATAGGGGAATATGTGCAAATGCAGCAGGATAATTAATATCTACACTGGTTAATAAAATATACAGTCTCATTTCCCTCTGAACTACTTGGTCAATATATAGCAAATATATAGGTATGACAACATGGTCCTTCTAAGGATTGCTTATCCTCTGCATAGGTAATTGGTCTAAGTGCTAAGAGGTCTCTGCACTTTCTTTGCCATGGCTTAATAGCTTGCTTTAGCATTAGCTCTTATATGGGATAAAACACAAGGATTGTTACAAAGTGCAAAAAACAATTTATATGTGAGGGCTATCCAGTGTCATTACTTCACACATTCCTTTCCAAAAAAATCAAGATTATTTTCCATTTGCACATATTTACATACCCATTTATGGAGTCATAGAAAGTTAAAAGTTGGAAGGGTCCTTAAGGATCATGTAGTCTCAACCTCCCCAGCCATGAGCAGGGACTCCTCCCTCTAGGCCAGGTCACTCAAGACCTTCTCCAACCTGGCCTTGGACACTGACAGGGTTGGAGCACCCACAACTTCCCTGGGCAATCTGTTCCAGTATCTCACCAGGCCTATAATAAAGAATTTCTTTCTAATGTAAGCCTAAATTTCTCCACTTTCAATTTGTAAAGACATTACTCCCCATCCTATTACTAAAGTTCTTGAAGGAGAGTCCCTCCCATGCTCCTCCTCTTTGGCCTGGAGGACTGATGAAATAACTACTTGAGCCCTTTACCACTTCTCCTGAGGCTCTGTAGTTCCTCTTAATGCTTCCCAGACTGCTGCTGGCTATGCCACCAGCTCCCATATGTCCTAGTCAGTTAAGATTTTTCTTTGTTTTTCATAAACTCTACTAATATATATTTATGTGTAGTGTATTAATTGCGTTGAAATTAGCATATTGGTAGTCTTAACCTGGAGGTCATGAGAAAGTTAAGAGTGACAGAACCTCCCTCTTCTCTGCCTCTCGCAGGGATTGTTCATATTGCAGTAGATTTTTTCAAATCTTAAACTGTAGATAAAAGAAAAAGAAAATAAGACAGGATTCCAGATATCCCCATCAGTACATATTTTCTTGTACAAAAACAACCACCCTTATTCTTCTACTCTTGAAGAACTATGGCTCAATGATATGAAAAATACACAGCAAATCTGGCCTAGAAGGAAACATAAAAAAGAAATGCATCTCAGTTACACATTCCTTCTTATGCAGTGATTATCTCAATGCAATCTAATGGTCAGAGTTTGCAACCTGACATAAAGCCTCTCCAAGGAATCACAGTTTGGGGATTTTTTACAAAATGTAAAATAAATTACTTCATAGTTAGAATTCTGACGTAGAGATAACATGAGCTGAAGAACTGCACTTATAACTCTGTGGCAATTCCAGATGAATTGAAATTCTAATTCATAGATCAAAAATCAATATGCCATCTTGTCCTTGCATATCTGGTAATTTCTTTCAGGAAACGGGATCTTTCTTTCTTCATACACAAATTTCATTTCCTATGTGGCTTTCCTTTCCATATTCCTTACCTTTAACATTATTTTGTCATCAAAGAATGGAATTCTTCACTTTGTATCACTTTAAGTAATTTTATGTTTCTAATACAAAATAATTCAACATAAACACAAGAAGTGCAGTATGTCAGTCCTTTTTCTTACACAAGGAAGATACATCTAGTTGTGATGGCTTATGCATAATGTTGATTTTATCCACTTATCTGTACAATAATTTTTGACTATAAGTTTTTTACCTTGAAAAGTCTTTTACCTTTTGGTTTTGAATATTGCTAGAAAAATATTAATAAATATACTTACTACATTCAAATACATTGTAAATTAACAAAACACTTAATATTATTATAATATTAGCAATATTCCATTTCTACATTCTCTTAGATTTTCTGGTTTGTGTTTTTCAAATAAATTATAATAACTGAAAATATAGAACAACAAAGAAATTCTTTTATTATGACGGGCAGTTTAATTTTATAAAATACATGGTATGTTTTCTGATTTGAGCCAAGGTCACTATCCTTAATTATATGAAAATTTTCATAAAAGTTAATTTTGAATTCTTCAGCGAAGAGCCTGCTCAAATATTTTTGTTGTTACCTTTGTCCAACTCAGAGCACCTTCATTATTATGCAACTCTAGGAATAATTAAATTAAAATAAGTAATTTTTTCAATTTTAAAATGGATAGGTCACCATCTTCTCTTTGAACATCTAAGTTATTCTCTTCCAGCATGGGGGAAAACTTATCTATAATTCAGTTTTCAACAAGCGTGTCTTAGATCAGTGTGCAACCCTAAGGGCTTAAATCAATATTTTAAGAGTCAACTAATTTAGGACTATGAGGAAAAAACCCAAACCAACATCTTAGTAACAACTGAAGAACTGTGGAACATTTCTGATTTAATAGGCATTCTAGAAAACTGCAAGGTAGTTGTGATAACAGTTCAGATGCACTGTGCACACAGATAATATTGTAATTGCAAAGGAGATTTGTAAAATGCAATGGCTATCAGGGACTTTGCAAGTTGCAGCTCTGATGATCACAGGAAGATTTTGCACTGCTCCTGTTATCAAAATATGTACTTTAAAATGCAGAGCACCTATAGAAATATGCTTATAAAAGAAGGCTGCTAATTCTTCCAAATACATCTAGATTATGAAAATGTGCTTGTCTTTAATTCCACCATGCTTGGTATCAATGCCATTGTAAAGTAAATTTAAACCAAAGGGTGGCAATTATGCATGCAAAAAAAAGGTAAACACTAAATCATATTTTACATATATTTTACAAATGGAGTCAGGTATTGTTTGCTTGAATTATTGTTAGTCTTTGAATTTATTTGTAGGAAACTTCAGAGAACGACAGACAGGAATATTTTAAACAGAAGAATCCTTGCACTGTTGTAGTAGCTGTGTTGATCGTGGTGTGAAAGTGTATTCTTTATATGACAAACATTTTTATTAAGATTTTATAGCTTTGGTTTTCTCCCTTCACCAATAGAACATAATGAGATGATAAGAGACAAGGTAACCTAAATAAAATAGAAAACTCTGGCCACATACAAGAATCATTTGATTTAACTCTTTAAGTTAAAAAAAGAGTTAAGTAAAAAAGTAAAATAAAGTAATAAAGTTACAGTCAACAATCCTATTTGAGTAAGATATGAATACAAATATTTTCAAATAGAAAGAAGAGGCTGACATCCTCAGGAGCAATGTAAGCAACTGCATAAAATATATACAAAACCAGAAATGTCAACGCAGTGAAGCAAGCATAAAAGGTTGCATCCATTGTTACAATCATTTGCCACTAGAGAGAAACAGAGTGACCTCTCAGAAACAGCAGTGTCAGGGGCTATGATGAGTGATCTGTCTAGTGTGGGGGATCTCTGCTGTAATTTGTAATCCTAGACAGCTGACTGTGCCTCTACAGTAACTTTCTTTACAGCTGAGAGATACTCACAAGAGTAAAGGGCACTGATGGATTTGGTGTTGAGAAACTGTATGAAAAAGGAAATTATTTCTTGAATAATTCTGGTTTGAACCAACACCTCTCACTCTTTCCCTCCTAAAGAGAGTTATTGTCTAAGGCCTTGTGAGAAACAAATCAGTAAACCTTGTCACTAGTTTTCCATAGATGACCCGAGTCACACTTTGGCCAGCACTCTCATCCTTTTCCTTTTTCTCCTGGACTCTGCAGCAAAAATAAATTTTTCTTCAGCCACATAAATAATTAATGAAATTATTTTGACATGGAGTTAATTCAGTGTCCTGGGTTATGATATTCTCTATTAATGTAGATAAAGCTTGGCATAATGTAAATCATATCAAAGGAATCAATGTCCACTGGGTATGGAGGCAATTGGTGCACATCCTTCCTAGCTTACTATCAATCATCTTTAAAAGGTAATGGCCAGTTAGGAGAGGTGCCTGAGGGCTGGAAGAAAGCAAACATCACTCCAGTTTTCAGAAAAGGCAAGAAGGAGAACCTAGGGAACTAAAGGCCCTTCATCCTTTGAAGGTGTTGGCATGGGTCTCCTGGAGGCTATCTCTAAGCATGCAGAAAACACAATGGTCAGAGTCAACATGGATTCACCAAAGGAAAATCAGGCTTCACCAACATGATTGCCTTTTGGAATGGGACAACTGGCTGAACAGATGAGGGGAGAGCACTGGATGCTGTTTACCTTGTGACATTATGTCCCCTCAACACACAATTGCAATTCCCCATTTAGGTAGTTGACAACTAAATATATTCATACACAGAGGAAATAAGTCCCAAGGACAGTAATCTATGAAAGCAGTAAGAGCACTGTTAGTAACTGATTTCTGCAAAAGTCACTCAAGCAGAATCTGGTAAAAAAATCAACTAATATGTTTCAAAAGTATAGAATCATAGGATGATTTATATACAATGGATCTTAATGATCATTTAGTTCCAAACCCTCTGCTTTGGACAGGGGCACCTTCCACTAGACCAGGTTACTCAAAGCCCCATCCAATGTGATACATCAAGATTTTAGATATTAGTCACAAATGAACAAGTATTGTACATGATACTCTAAATAAATTAAAATGTCAGCTCTATTTACTGTTGCACAAGTAGTTTGAACATATTTATAAAGTGGACTTCACAGGAATTTATTCTTTACAAGTAGTGTGTAGACATGAGAAAATTAAAGTTCTCACTTTCTCAACTTGTCAGATGGCATAGCTCTACCATTTCTGATGTTTTTAGAAGGTTGGTGAGCAAATTTATATAGATTAAAAGGAGAATTATATTTTCCTGCAACTGAATTATATTTTCCTGCTTCCCTGAATACAAATATCTTCACTTATCTGTGAAGTCATTTAAACAATTTGTGGTGTTTGTTTCTTCCTCTACAAGTTTTCTAAATTTCACTGGTTTCAGGAGGGCTAATTCCTTCACAGTCTTTGATAAGGTAAGGGAAATACCGAAGAATTAGCTGATGCAGATTGCAGGGATTAAGACAAAGATGGAATTAGATGAAGTATCTACATCACAACTAAACTTTATGTGCTCAGAAATCCCAAGAATTTATAGTCCATAGAGTTCACAACCCTCCTTTCAAGAGATATATGGACACAAACCTGAGATATCTGTGATGTAATGCCCAAACTTTTTGAAAAGTCCTTCTTGCTATTCAGGCATTGAATTTCACTGTTTAAAATGTCTTAGAGCCTCAAATATCCAAGAGGATAATAGAATTGAGAAAACACCACTTTGAAAGAGATAATAGGACTATGACCAACTTTAAACCTTGTATTTTTTGAAGAAGGCAGAGAGAAAGCAAAAGCACTTTTAGAGGACATGGAGATGAATTGGAGGAGTCCGCCATACATTTCAGGAGAATATGTTTTGACACTCATAACACCACATTTCCACTGTGCCATTGTTTTGAGAATTTTGATCCTGTCTCCAGTCATCTAAGTATTCCTTTGGTGACAGGAGACAGAGTTTAGATACCCTTACTGCTGAATGCATATATTTCCTGTGAAAATTGAAGTCCACGTGTTAGACAAAATGCAAGTAGGCTTACTGGAATGTGTTGCAGACCACTTTCAAGTCAAAGAAGCCAAGCAAATCATTCTAAGATGGAGGCAAGGGCTGGAAGAAAAGTAGATCTCAGAAAAATTGTTCTGAAGATTAAGGAACATACTTCCTTATAAGGTAAAAATAAGATAGTCTCTGTCCAAATAGCAGCACCAAACCTTCTTGCAAAAGTTCTACTGCTGATATTCTCCAGTTTGGAATGGTGTTTATACTTTGAAATTTATTTTTCTAAGATAAGATGAAAGTTGGCTTTCTCAGTTTAACAGTAAAATAAAATATATTTGATTGATTCCAAAAAGATATTTGTTTTAAATATTCTTGCCTTTTTCACAACCCCAAATTTATAAAATTTTGTAATGATTATGTCTGTGCAAAAAGAGTACTGTATTTTTCAGAGAGTTTCTAGGGGAGCAAATAGACATTTATAATATATTTTCAATTTATTTTCTGTTAAAAAGAAAGTAAAGACATTTATTAAGTACTTTTACTTTATTATTTAGGTTATAGGATTTTAATCTCAATTTAACTTTATTAGATAATTGACGGGTCTGGGAATTCAGAATATCCTGATTCTGTGTTTTGAAGGGACAAGACTGACCATAATATTAAGGGCTTTAAAAACATAGTCCTTAAAAACATAGTCCTTATGTTTTACTGCACTGCTTTAGTTTTTCAGTTAAAATTTAATTCTATTTTTAGAGCTGCTAAGAGTAATTAAGGAAAATTTCAACATATAACAATATTCACTTTCCAAAGTCAAGAGGAAAGTATGATTTGCTTCAAACTATGAAAATTTAAGACATAACTCTCCTAATTTGCAGGTGATAATTATCTTTGTGTAACTCACCTTTTTGTCTCATTACTTGCTCTTGAAAGCTCACCCTGCTCCAAGCAGCCCAGAGCTGGAATTTAAGAGGTGTCATCATAAATTGTTCCCTCTGGCTGTACAGGAAGTTCATCTCTCATCACATCCAGACCTGAACCAAGAGCCAGGGCTCCTGACTGCCACTCTCTGACAGCACTCAGAGGAAACCAGGGAACATTTTTTTTTTACTGAAAACTCAAAATGGCAAAATGTGAAGTATATATATTTTAGGCACTGTCGTAATTGTCAGAGGAGAAGATATTGATTGAACGAGATGTAAATGAGAAAACAGATTTCAGACTGGTTTGAAGCACTGGAAGCATTGAATGGGTTCAGGTCTGGATGTTATTGACAAGCATGTACAGAAGCAATGGCACCTAATGATGGCATGTGCTTTCAATAAAAAATGAGTAGGATTTCCTTCCAAAAGGAGTAGTGCTGTTTGCCACAGGCCATAGTTACTTGTCTAAGAATGATTTTTTTTTTTTTTTTAATGAATCTGGGGGTAAAAAATGAAAAAAGGGCAAAGATAAGAATAACTTTTATTCATGAATGTTTTTTTTAAGATTTCCTGAAGGGACTGCTGGATACTTGTACTAGACCTTTTAAAAGTTACATCTCTGTTTTACTCTCTGCAGACACTGTATATGTTCCCTCTTCTGCAATTTCTTTCAAGTGAGCAGCCATAGCAGCACTATTTTTTCTCTTATTTAAAAAATGTTCTGGAAAAATACATCTCTCTGTGCTAGTCTTTGATGCATAATACAGTTTCTTGAGATGCAACATTTTTTTTCACTTTTTTTCCTTCATTTTTTTCCCCAAATCAAACATGCACACTCTAAGTGAAATCATAGAGAGAGAGCTTGTGCACTTGGGGGTGCCCTGATTTTAGTGTTTCTTAAATTTAGATTTCTTAAATTTCTAAATTTCGATCTTCCAGAGAGGTTGAGTGTACAACATATGAAAGAAACAAACAGAAAGGCTGGATGTTTGATACATTTATTTAGGTAACTATTTGAAATATTGACAAATTCTTGAAAAATGCTGACAAAGGTTTCAAAATAAAATAAAATATGGGTTTTTTAAAAGTATAGGACTTGTTTGTTTGCTGTTTTAGCTTTAATCATATTACACCTGTCTATAACAATATTACTGGAAAACCTAATGTTTATGTAAAAGAAAAGGTGGTTGTTTCACCTCAGAATTCACTTTTAGTTCCCTTTCCTAATTATTACAAATGGTTTTTATAAAAAAAAAAAGATGCTGAACTTAGTCAAATCAAAATAAAATTTTTAATAAATTTAGCTCAATGAATATCTAAGTTAAAGAATGAAGTCTATAGAAATTGTTTCTTAGATTTCCACATTCTGAAATTCCACCCTTTCTGTTTTACTAATTTGGATAGGATAGAGGAAGACTGCTCAGCTTTTCAAGGTCTGCATTCTCTCAGCTTCATATCCAGAAGCTACTTGGGATATGAAAGTGCATATACTAATCATTAATGGGAATAAATATAAATTATTAATTTCTTATAATTTTCTTTTTGTTTTCCCAGAATTCAGGATTATTCAGGAAAAGTACTCATACGGTCATAAAATACAACAAAATACATAATAATTTTCCTTATGAGGGCCTGCAATCATCCTCTGCTGGACAGGAGGAAGGATTTTGGCCTCCTTGCCATCCTGTGATGTGAAATTCAGTTGATGATGTGTCCTCTGCAATTTAAAATCCACAAAATCTCACACTCTCATACTCTCTTTCTTATATCTTTTAATGAGGACAATTCTTTTACTTACCACCTGAAATTTTTACAGTTTGACTTCCATTTGATGCTCTGCTGCAGCTGAAACACTCATTTCCACCAGAATCTCCATGCATGATAGACACCACAGCAGGGAACATCTTCAGATATTTCTAAGTATATTGACACCTTAGTTTAAAGGTCATCATTTCCTCTTTCTATGGCAGTCTTCAGACATTTGCTTTTGTTGTCAGGCATAATTATTGTTGCAGGCAGCACAGTGTCTTTGTTATTAGGTATAGATGGAAATCAATTTATATACTAACATTCAAACGAATAATGTATAGATCAGATGCTAATATCCTAGAAAATTAGATTAGCTTATTTTGTGAAAGGTATTATTATTTTAGGATTGTTTAGTGCTGTGCTATGTTTACCATAACACTAGTGACTTGGTTTGTAAGTACTTATTTCTTCTTCTCTACAGCAGTTGCCAAACGGTAAATAAATCACTGCTTAACTTTTTAACAAATATGAAGAAAACCTAACAAACATTCAGAGGAAGTAGGAATTTTTTTTGCTAGTAATTTTGTTAAAGAGCAATTTTTGGGTAAGAGTATAAATTAATTTGTGCCATAAAATTTTGTATTCTAAAGTGGAATGCTTAATATTCTGCATATTTACATTCAAGGTATTGAATTCTCAGAATGTGAATTGGGATATTTTGATTAACCATATATTGTATCAAGAACAAAGGAAGTGCCAAATTCAACCTCAATATTTTCAAAAGACAGACTACTCAAAACAGACAATAAAAAATCTCAAAGTATTATAGGAATCTCAAAATTCTCAGCATGTCTGAGCTCTGAATGAACATTTTATTTTCTTGTCAGTGATTCAGAGTATCCACAGCTACTTTCCAGAGACAAGGAAAATGTCATGCCAACTGGGATCAAGCTTTATTTTAAAGTTGAAGGCATGAAATAAGCACTAAGAAGACAATTGTACACCTGTATTCAAAAGTAAAAAGGAATCTCAGATCTACTTTGCTTTTGACAATTTGGCTGAGGAACATATTTCAGAAGCCCAATAGCTCATAACATTATTCCAAATGTTCTACTCTGTATGCCTAATTAGGCTGCTGCACATTTGCATAAGCATGATGCTTCATGATTAATGTATAAGACACAGCATGGAGCCCTGAACAAATTCATCCACGGATCCTTCTCTCCATTTCTACCACCAATAACCAGCATGCCTGAACTGCAGCCTATCAGACTGTAGATATGGCTTTGTACCACACATAAAACTGTATAAACTTCATTATGAAGTCATACTGATCTGTAAAATTTTAAATACGAACGTTAGTAACAATAAAATGTTAGCTCTTATAAAGCTACTAATTTTCTGTGATTTATAAGAGATTTGTTGGTGGGTTTTTCCCACAGGTTTTTTCCATGTTTTTTTTTTTCCATTTCTATATCTTTGGTCTCAAAATTGAACTTGACTATATTTAAAATAAGGACTTGTTAAATTAATGGCCTAATAATTACTTTTACACTATTGCTCTTGGGGTAATGTTAACCTAAAGTGAACAAGAACTTGCTCTTCAAAAAAGAGCAACATTTTAATAATTCAATAATGCATCCACGCACAGTCAAAATAAATAGAAAAATTCCTGAAAATGTTAACAAAGATCTGATGAATAAAAGCCAGAGGATGCCACAGTGAGGATGTCTGGAACATTAAAGCCTAGCCTTTGATGATTAAGCACTGGAGATATCTGGAGAGACTGTAAGCTGATACATGTTCTCTTCAATTCTTTGCTCTTACATGAAGACTGATCTGAAGGGATCTTCCACTCAAGCTTGCTTGATTAAAAAAAAATTTAAAAAATCCACTATTATTTTTTAAAGACTTTCTCCTTATACCATAAACAGCATACACTGACTGATTTATTTACATATATCAACATGACCATTGATATGGTCTTGACCTAGTAGAGAAAGCTGTAAAGTGCAATGTTATTGACAGTATCTCAAAGCTGGACATAGCTCAAATAATATTTTGTGTATCGGGAAAAAGATAGAAACAAAATTATTTGAGGTGTCAAGGAGTGGAAACTATGAAATACCTCAATTTTTTTCAAAATGAAATTCTAAGTTTTGAAAAGAAAAAATATTCCAAAAATTGAGGTTTGGGGTTTTTTAATTTTTGTTTTTGTGTAGCAGCTGACAACTAACCACCATCTCACTAGTGAATAGTCATTGGTGCCAATGATCAGTGGGATTCAAACTAGTTTTAAACATGATTTACCTGCATTTTGATATCAAGAATAAAATCATGTCCATTTTAAGTATTCTACTTGAAAAGAACTAATGGTAAAATCCACTAAACTTTATGTTTACATTATTCTGGATTTAGTACAAATATATGGCACTGTATGTATGTTTAATCTTTTCTACAAAAAGATGTTTGTTCTTTGAACTAAAAGCACTGTGGGATGAGCAAGGAACCTACACCATGTTCAGGTGAGTGCTGGTCAAAATAATCTATTTTTGTAAGGGATGTCTGTGATAAGCACAAAACAAGTAGAAGCCAAGATTTCAAGCTCTAGAGGAAACCATTCCCCACCGTAAGTAATAAAATTAACATAAAACAATTCTATTCTATGATTCTTAAGCAAGCTAAAGTATCACCTTTGTTGTGTGAACCCCCTGAACTCCATAAATCTATATGCAATTAAAAAAACTTCAACATGTCAGAAACATATTGCCAAAAGCTGGTATATTTGTATTTTAAAATGAGGTGGTTTTTTTTTTGCCAGCTTTCTCTTTTCCCTTTGAAATTTGTATCTTTCTATCTGTTGAGTGTACTCATTAAAATAATTAAGTAAAGAAGTCTGCAGAAATAAAGTTTTCCCTTCAAGTATATGGTAGCATTGCTTTAGGGTTTAAAAATATTCAAATTTGGTCGGTAGCAGCTCCTATGAGATCATTCCTGAACTCTTCAGTCTCCCTTTATACAAGTTTTATGGGGTTAAATCCACTTCACCAATGGCATTGGCACTTCTGCATTATATTGCCTTAAGAGGAATTTGCCTTATAGCAAAGATTATCTGATGATTCTGTCGATAACATATGGAAAGAAGCTTATTTTTTTTAATATTCTTATAAAATAAGACATAAAATCATGGGACAAAGGGTTACATTATAATATATTTTTTATTACAATAAAATAGATTTTTAGGACATTTACATTGACATTGACAGGTATAAACATATGGTGTATTCAAAGAAAACCTTAATAATATTATATATATT
>VZTB01015977.1:58848-81687 GCA_013397245.1 Thryothorus ludovicianus
TAATATTATATATATATTAATAAATTATTAAATTCAATATTATATAATTTTATAATATTTCTATACATTTCAACCAGTATAAATATATTTAGTACCTAGTTGAGGTTTTGGTAAGGAAAACATAAACTTTTGGTAAATGTTCTAGGTTGTATTTGTATATAACCAAGGTCGTTTCATCAACAAAAGCCCTCACAATTTTCATAGTATTACATACAAAAATAAAGCATCAAAGAAATAAACACAACAACAAGTTAAAAAAAAATCTTCCTCAAAACATTCAGTAGAAGTTGAACTGTGAGTTGTTTATCTGTGCATTTATTCTTTTTGTTTCACTAATATTCTGTCCAAAAATGCTTGGAACAACTGACACCTATCCAGAATTGTAGGCACAAGTAACCCTATATATAAGAAAAAGGAGCAAAGATACTGAAGGTCCTTGTATTAGATATGTGTTCTAACATGATTCTCTCAGTTTAAAAAAAATAAAAAATTATTGCACCCTAGATGTCAAGATAACAGAAGATTCAATTATGACTTTGGCAACTTAGATACCTTGTAGGATATTATGTCAGAGGGCTCTGCTGCTCACCTCTGGTTAAAAACCAGGCTTACCTCTGGTTCTGTCACTTCTCTTGCTTTCTCAGTTGCAAGTTTTCTACTACTGCTTGGCCAGCTGCATAGCCAAAGTCTACTGATCTCTTGTGTGATTCATCATTTAGTAGCACATCAGGAATATCATCCATACATCTGTCACTCTGCTATATACAATGTCTACCACATAACATAGGCAAATAAAATATTCTTCTGTGGATAAAGGAAGGGAGGACTGCTCAAAGGTCTGAATCTTGGGAATTAGCCAGGTTCTAGGGTCACTGAATTTCAATTAAAATGCTCACAACTCACAGCCAAGATGAATAAGCAATAGCTTCCTTAACCTCATTCCTTCTCTAAATGTGTGAGCTACCATTTGAATGGCATTCAGTACTGCTTAATTAAATATCTGTAATGGAATAACTTCAACTAACTCTTTCCTGAAAAAAAAAAAAACAAACCAAAAAACCCCAGTGATGGAAATGTCCAGTTTTTTTCTAAGCAATTTAATTCAGATGGTGACATCTAGTCACAGAGCTTTCTTTAATGTTTCTCATATCCCATCCACATGAGTTAGTTAGTTTTAAAGTATGTGTCCTTTCCATTTCTCATAATGGTTAAAGAAAACAAAGTCAAGGGAAGTCAGAGTTGATTTTATCTACAACATATAAGATTCTTCACAGAACTATTTTTGGCATTAGATGTGGGCCATTAAGGCTTAAAATTATGCTTTGACAATACCATAGAGTCATGGTCAGTCTAATTCTCCACCACTGGAACTCAGATGCCCTCATTCAAACTCAAACTCAAGAATGTGATTTTTCAGGTATCCTGTTCTTGGATAGAGGGTACACTGGGTTAGCATGGTTGTAGTCCACTGGACATGGTCATGAGTCATTAGAGATGTTAAACGACTCCAACCCATGTATTTTAATGGCAAAATATTGTCACAAACAAAAAGTTTTAGGACACTTTTTAGTTTTCAATTTTTGATTCTCTTTAAAACATAAACCTAAGGAAAATGAAACTATTCTGTTAAATCCACAGATTAATCAGCTCTGTTCTGTGTTTCTATTAGATGTAATATCACTGTACTCATGCACACATGCACTTTTTTTTTTCTGAGATAGAAATTGGTGATCCACATTGTCTTATGCACATGTTTGGTACTCCAGAACAACTGGTTTTCTTTAAAAAGAGAAATATTCTGGAGGTCTTTTGGCCTTCTGTCTTCTTTTCAGAACAGTGTGTAAGCCAGCAAAAAACAAAATGCTTTCCTAGAATATGAAGAAAACAGAAATATTAGTAAAAACCATATTATAAAAGAAAGTCTTTTTTTAGATAATTTTCTGAAATTGAAGTTGCTATGAACTCTTGGTGATCCTATTCTTTCTTTTAACTTTATGACGGACCACTCCCTCCTCCACCATGAAACCTCACAAAGCTGAGGCAGGGGGAAGAGATTGCACTGACTGCTTTGAATGAAGTGCACTGGCTGTCTACAGTTCCTTGCTGTGATATCTTCTGAGCTAGCATTGGAAGGAAGGTATACAAGGCTTGTTTCTCACTTCCCCACAATTTCTCTGCTTTTCAAGATGTTTCCAAAAGACATATACACATGCTATAACTAAGTGTTTTTATAAAACTAACTAGCTAACTTTTCTTTCTGACAGAGATTCTGGTTACATGTGTATAAACCAGACCAAACAAATATTTTCCCCTTATGTCATTATATATGGGATATTTAACATCAGTATTTTCAGCACAGAGCAAGTCATCCTGTTTATTTAGTGATGTCCAAATTCTTTCCTACATGGCTTGCTGATGGATAGGCCCAGAGAAAGCATATGGGATTTATTCCTCAATCAGATGAAATTTCTTTTCCATTTACATGTACCTGTTGTCAGCAGTCAGGATTTCACAAGAAGAGATAATCCTAAAGACATCTTAAATGAGAGCACAGAGAGGTCTGAAAGTGCAGTTCTAATACCTGAAAAATCTCCCCATGTGACTTCAAAATGAGAAGAAATGTGATTCCAGACTTCATCGCTAAGGCAGACTGCCATGGATGAACAAATGGTATTGCTTTGCCAAAACTATCTTCATGCCTTCATAAAGTCATCTATAACAATATGTCTAATTATTAATTAATAAATAATACAATCTAAATGTACAAAACATCTAAATGTACAATATCTAAAATCAGGGAAAGGGGTGCAGCCTTCTCACCTAATAATAGTGGAGATTTCCACGTACAGCTGTACCTCATGGTATTCAGAATAACAAGGTCTGCAAGGCAACCTGATGCTGAGATTTTTGGGGAGAAAGCTATCAAGGAAATCATTCAGTTATGAAGAAAGGAAATGTCTCAACATCCTTTCCAGAAGGTTCAGTCTTTCAAAAGAATCATGTAGATCTTTTATTCTCAAGGAATAAGAATAAAAATAAAACTGTTCTTATTTGTATCACTTCATACCCGAACATTGAGATTAGTCAATGAGCAGCATAAATGATTTTAACTGAAAAGTATTCAGGAGAAAAATTACTAAAAAAGCATTTACAATTAATATGAACATCCTCTGCTTTATACTATTAAAATATTAGAGGTGTATCTAAGAAAACTCTGCTTTTTTTCTATTGACATGTATCTGACAGTTTTCAGTGATAAAACATGGAGACAATCACTTTACATTTCTTTTTACAGGCAAAATTGGAGAATTTTTTAAGATGGTAGAAAACAGTTTTAAAACCTCTGACTCCTTGGTCACTTCTTACCTTTTTAAGTTGTCTTGAGTCTAGAACAGGTTCTTCTTTACCGCACTCTACTTAAACTTAAGCACCTTTTCATTGGAAAGGAATGCAAAAACAGGTTAACAACAGCTTAGATCAGAAATTATTTATGGGCGAAGATAAAACTTTTAAAGAAACTTTCTATCTGACCTTCCAGGAGCCCTCTGGCACAGTCACCATCACACCACCTGAGCTGAGACCAAGGCCCCTTCACAGCTACACCTCCTGCTCTCACAGTCACACCAGGTTTCTTCACCTGCTCAACATCAGGTTTCCCACTGCAGTCTCAGACATCCAGATCCTTCAAATAATTTAATCATGGTGCAATAAACAGATAACAAAACTAAGCTTGACCTGCTACTTCCAAGGAGAGACCCAGAACAAAGGAACCCTTGGGCTTCTATACCATCACAATCTGAGTGAGAGAGAGTGTCTGGGGGCTGGGGGCTCCTGCCATGTCTGATCCCCTGGCTCTGCCACAGGTCCCTGTGCCCTTTGTTGTGCAAAGGGTTGGCAGAGCATGGCCTCATGCCTCAGGCTCTCCCCAGAGCTCAGCCTGCAGCTCACACTGCAGCTTTCCAACCAAGGTACCTGCACTGGATGTATTCATCAATAAGACTAGATAAAAGTGTAAATCTCTACTAGGTCCAAAACACAGTGTTTCAGCAAGACAAGTGAAAACTAACATTAGTTTATCTGTTTACTGTGAATGTAGCTGGACCTTTATAAGTAGGGATATATGGTACAATGGACATTGTACATGAGGCATGAACATAAATTGGAGATCCGTGTACAGTTCCAGGGGTCTGATCCTGTTGGGATCACAGACATGGTGCCATGGATCCCTTGACTGGTTGCAATGGAATGATACATTGGAATGATAAGGCTCTTTAAGAAGGACAGGCTGAAAGGACAAGGTGGAGCACTCTTTATATGAGAGAGAACATTTGCAGTTCTGCCTGGGGATGGTGATGAGCCAGCTAAGAACTGTTGGGTGAACATCAGAGAGTAGTGGGTGTCTGATACAAGCCACCTGAACAGAAGGATCAAGTGGGTTTATACACCCTATACACAGGAGATAGGAGCATTCTCACATTTCCAGGCCCTTGTCCTCATAGGGGTCTTCAACCAACCTATTATTTTCTAAAGGGAAAATACAGGCTGTGAGAGACTGGACTGTTATGAGTTAATGACTCAAAACACTCCCCACTTATGGAGGCAGGAGTTCCATTCCAATTAAGAGGAAGTCAGACAAAAATGCCTTGAGGATAATTTAGGAACAATACAGGGAGATTGTGGTGATAATACTAGGAAAGCCAAATCCTAACTGGAATTTAATCTGAGTAGAGATGTCAAAGAAAACAAGGATTTCTGTATGTCCTTAGGTAACAATAAGAAGGCTGGGGAAAAGATATGCCTGGTGCTAAATCAATCAGGAGACTCAGAAACACAGGATATGGAAAAAGCTGAAGCAGAGTGCCTTCTTTTCCTCAATTCTAACTAACAAGACCCTCCTTCTGGAATCTCAGGTCACAGGAACCTGAGGGAAAGGCAGAAGCAAGAAAGTGTAACATTGGTGAAAATCACTGGTGGACAATCTCCTCTCAGGTCATTAAATACTACAGCAACCTGGACATTGCATTAGCCCTAAAGGAATAGTGCTGAAGTCACTGGCTCTTGTCATTCTAAAGTCCTTCTTGAAAATATTTGATTGAAATAATGGTGACTGGGAGAAGGGCCCTTTCCCTGAAGGAGAAGAATGACACTCCTGCTTTCAAGGTCAAGGGGAACAGGGAGATCAGCTTCACCTTGATCACTGGGGAAGTGATGGAGCTTCTAATCCTTGAAAATCATATCCAGATATATGAATGACAAGAAAATAAGTAGGAGTCTTCATCATGGATTCTCCAAGGGAATTTCATGCTTAACCAATTTGATAACCTTCTATGACTGAATTACTGGCTTGGTAAGGGAGGAGAGAGTAGATTTCAGTATGGTTTTCAAGACTGTTTCCTCTAAGATCCTCATGAAGAAGCTGATGAAGTTTAGTATGGATGGACAGACAAAGAGCTAGATTGAAAACTGGCTGAATGGCCAGGCTCAGAGGGTAGTGATCAGTGGCTTGAAATCTTGTTGGAGGCCAATAACTTACAGCTTACCTCAGGGGCCAATTCCGAGTCAAATTCTGCTACTATTTTCCTTAACAATCTGAAAAATGGGGCAGCAAGTACCCTCAGCAAGTTTTCCAATAACATAAAACTAGGAGGAGTGGCTGAGACCTCAGAGGGTCATGCTGCCATCCAGAAGGACTTTCACAGGCTGAAAAAATGGCCTGAGAGGAGCCTTTGAAGTTCAACATGGGCCAAGTGTAAAGTCCAGCACAAACAATTGCATCAAGTTTCCCTGGATCTGAACAATCAAGGAGTTCTGTTCACTCTGCTTCTGAAGCTTAAAATTTCTTTTAGTCAAACAGAAACACTACACTTATGAAAAATCTTCTATTAAATTGTGTATTTGAATAAATGTTAAGATTTAATGATACAAATATTAAGTGTAAAATTATGTGTGGTAAAGGAGTGAAGTGTCAGTGCACTGAAATGATCAGGTTTTTATAGGACAGCAACAAGCAGTTCTTTCAAGTCATCAAAGTCTTATAATATTCTTGTTACACTTACAGGGTTATATGAAACTGGTTGGCAGCTGTTTTTTCAAAAGAAAGAAGTCAAAGTACTTCATAAGAAAAACAACTGTGCTTGAAACTTTAGTAGAATGCAGGTTTAAATATTAGGACTAAATGAGGTGATAGTGCAACCTGAGAATGCTAGGATTACTCAAATGATTTATAAGCTGCACCAAAATCCATTCTGTTTGGCATGGTCATTAGGAGATCACACACATTAGAAAGTGGAAGAATTTATTCTGCACACCAGTTTGTGAGCATGGAACATGCCATGGGAATGACCATGATGATGTAAAAAATGATGTTAGCCCTCTCTCCTGACTCCAAAATGGCTAATAGTAGACATTATTAAGGGCAAGTTTGTTTCTATAAAGTACCCAGGATTTTGTGTAAGCCAGTTTCTACTGGAACATCTAATGACTTTTGAATCCTTATGATACATCATTTACAACAGTCTGTACTTATGATTTCTACAGTTTAGTTAAGCATTATATGAAATGTACCTTTCATTTTTCCTGGGCTGGTGCCTGCTGATTTTGTCCAATGCCTTTAGTGTGCTCAGCAAGAAACACTGAGTAATCATATGCAGCTCCCATCTGGCTAAAGATCAGAGGCATTCCAGAGTAATCGCCGAGTAAAGCAGGAACAAACTCAATGCTACTCCCTTACTTATTTTGCTGAGAAACCTATAAAAATCTTGAAGGCTGTCAGTTTATAAGTTAGAAAGCAAAGAACTATCATGTTCTGCAGTTTAACTTTGTTGATCTTATTATTAATTACGTGTGAAGGAAAGTTAAGGGCAGAGATATCTATGCTTATCTCTGTCCATGTGTCTTAAGTGGCACTTCTTTGCATCATCAATTAACATATGGTGTGGAGGCTACTAGAAAAAAATTGCTGTATGTGAGTACACATATCCTTATAACCATCTCTCTCTGTTGAAAAAGAATGAATTAAATTATTTGCAAAACCACAGTGATACTACCAGATGTTTTGTAAAGATCAAAAAGTGATCTAGAAGTAGAACTCTAGGGCAGATGGTACAATGTACAAGCGTTTTAAAGAATTCTGCATGAAAAATCATTTCTATAGTGTGCACCTCAAACTGTCAAAGACTCATAGAAATTACTTCATTATGTTGCTGACTCTGGATCCTCATCTATATGTTTCTCTCAAGTGTTTTGTGGGGCAAAAAATCCCCACATTCTTTTTATACAAATCAAGTCGTCTCCTTATCATAATCTTGACTAAATTGTATCTTCTGTACTGTGCAACAAACAGTAGAGTCTGCTACTTTTTTAAAGCATAAAAATGCCTTGTTATTCAGAATATGAGCAACAAGGTGAAAGGAATTAAAAGCAGGTATAGGATTTAAAAAATGAGAAATACAATAAAGTTTGGAACATTAAATATTTTTGAATTGTAAGAAATTCAATGATTCTATCCTCTGTAGCCATGTCCTCTTCATTAACTAATTTTTCCTCAATGAAAAATCTACTTCTTCAAAACCTACTGCTAACTTTCTTCTAACGCAGGCCTATTCCAAGAGTCATACATCCCTCTTCTTTGCCCCTTTGCTTTCTAACTCAATTCTCTTCTTCCAGCTGTGTTGCCTGTTCTCCAATGCTTGGAGACGCTGCTGGGGCAGATTTGTATGTTGCTACATATGAATAGATTCCACATGCACTCTGTCCATTAATTCTTAATGCACTTTACCACCTTTTTTGTTTGTTTTCCATCAATTCTCATAATGCAGTCTCTCTTGAATTTCAAGCACAATTACTTTACTTTTCAGCAATTAGTACTTTTATATTGTAAAAGTATAATATGGCAGTTGCAGAATGACAATGGCTATAGAGACCGTATGGATATAATTTCAGACATATAATAGGAATACCATGACATAGTGTAAGGAACTATTCCCTACTCACAGAATCCACATGCAAATATCTTACCACAATATAATACAGTGGAATTCCAAAGGCAGGTGATTTCCTGTGATATATATCAACTCTGATTAATTTGTCGCCAAAGATTTCGGTATTGAACTGCAAGATGTTTAAGTCATGCTGCTGCCTCTTCTGCCAGTTTATATCACCAAGGAGATACAATATGATACAATATTAATTTCTCTAAACTGAGCCAATTGGGGAACAGTGTCAATTGCAAAAACTGGAGAAAATCATTAGTAACACTTCATTAATTTCATGAAGAGCAGAATGAAACCCAGGAGTAGTTTATATATTGATATAGTCTTTTGGACATTGCTACTACCAGAGTAGTTCACTAAAAACATTGGTAACTTACAGTGATTTGAAATTTCAGAGCAAAGTTGTGGAATTTTTGGAGAATTTCTGCTTTTCAAAATTTTTGTAATGAAAAATTTTTCCTGCTAAAATGTCAATTTTACCAGCACATTCAGTTTCTTTTAGTTAATTTTAAATATAATATTTCATCTTGGGGCAAGTATATCTGATTCTTGATATCTTCATTTGCAAAATAAAATCAAAAATTGTTTCTATATTTGTTTGCCCCTATGTTAGTCCCTAAGGAAGCATGTAACAGTATTTGTTAGGATAGCTCATACAGCTTTTCTACAGAGAAGAATCACTGATTTAATTATATCTCCCATAAAATAATTCAGTTTCCCTTCTGAATGCATGACTAAAGCTCCTAGGGCAGATTATACCATGATTTAACTTACCCCACATTTAGAGTTCATAATGCATACGGAATTATAATAAATCCCTCTGGTATTCAGGTTTATATCAAACTGACAAAAAACTAAGCATCCAACAGTAGCTTGATGATTTAAAAGAAAACACTGTAACAACAATAGTCATATCCATGAACCCTCCTTCCTTCCCCACCAGCCCCAAGCAGATCCCTGATGGAACAGTGACAGTAACTAAGACTGAGCTGCTGGAGAGCTGGATATCCCAGATAAACAGTGATTAGTCCTGTGCACCTCAGAGTATGTGCACACAGCATCCTTCTGGCCAGGGTATCCCAGACAGTTGGCTCACAGTTATTTAATTGCAATATGTTAGCAGACATGATTACAAAAACTAAAATTTGAATGTTGCTTAAAGAAAAGCTTTTAAAGCTTCCAGTGCAGGAATAATTTGATACTTTGCCATGTCATTCCAATTCAGGATGAAAATAAGATTTGGAATAATTAATTTCCTTTGGGAAAAAAAAAAACCAACAAAAAAACCCCCACCCCTCTGCCCTCTATTACCTGTATTATACTTACTTTATTTAAGGGTCATGAAAAAAATCATAGGTCAAATGTCCTTAATTATGAAAAATCCCCCAAAGCCTCAGTTTCTACAAAAGTAGAATTTTTGCAGTTCTTGCAGAATTGAATAAGCAATTATGCAGTAGAACAGAAAACTTCTAGTTTTTATCACATTTAGATACAGTGAAAATAAGATAGAAAGGGGAGATAAAGGAAAATTGTCCAGCTGATCTACTTACAACTGGCCAGAAATTTAAAAGCAGATTTCTAACATCATTAGAAGTAAAATTGACAGGCTGCAGTAAGGATTACACATTGGCTTCCCCTCTGCCACATATTTGTCCCCAATGTGTGAATGCTCCTTTAAGAACCAGGATCAAGTTATCCTGGTGTAGCAGCTCCAAGGGCATCACTTTTGATGATCCTCCTTGGGCAACTGGCAACTCTCACATAAAGGTGTGAGCCCTGGGGCACAGGTCAGCTTCGCTGCCAGCAGACCCAGGTACCACCATGAAGATGATGCATAGTATTACTATTAGTTTAATAATGGGGGCACCCACATAATATAGAAAACATATTGTGTTTACCCTTTTTTTCTTTTTCTTTTCTTCTTTTTATTGCTGCAGATTACAGAATCGTGAAATATTCTGGGTTTAAAGTGACCCACAGGGATCATCAAGTACAACTCTTAAAGGAATCGAACTCAGAACTTCGGTGTTATTAGCACCATGCTTTAACCAACTGAGCTAATCTCAGGGTAAGATAAGGTTATAAGTTATAAAATGTTTATAAGTAAGAGTTAATGGGATCTGGCTTTTAAAAATCTTGATTAGCATTTTGCCATGCGGTTCTTTGTTTGTTCTGTGTTATATAAAATTTTGTAACTGTTGTATAAAAGTATTTTGGCAACAGTCTGAGAGAACAATAACCAGAACAATCTGAAACCATGCAGATATAGAAAGAAATAACTAGAGTAGAAAGAAGGAAAGTTAAAATAAAGAGCATGATTATATTGTGTAAAATCTGGTCAAGACACATCTTGAAAAAGTAGATTACTTGAATTATCTCTAAATAACAAAATCTGAAAAATTACCAGAAGGGTATTTAACAGCTGAACAGAGAAACGTTTAGTAGGGAAAATATAGTTACAAAGCCCATAATATATTTGTGCAAGTTTGTGCTGCCAAAAAATAGAAAGGTACCTACCATAACAGTCCAGTAAATAACCCAGTTAGAACTTTCTTACCCTTTACTCAGGCTCAGCAAGTACCTGTCTTGATAAAGGGGAGAGACATCTGAAAATGTCAAACATGTGAAATAAGCATAACTTTTAATGTGCTTCTCAGAGACAGCAGTAAGAGACAGAAAGAGTAATACCTTCTACAAATTTTGCTAGTTTGTTTTTTTTTTCCAATGCCAGTGCTTAGAACACTTTGAGTCATCATCAGCTGTGGAGATTTGACTGAGTCTGATTGGATATTTTCAGACATTTTGAATGCCATCCCAAGGCCAGATCTGCAATCTTCATTCAGTTAACTGTCACGTACAGTCTAGTTCCTGTTCCTGTGCACCATATGTGTCTTTATTTTGCCTGGTGCCTTAATCTGCAAGGTGCCACAGATTTACTCATGTGGTCATTTGGCAGCTGGATCATGAAGTCTTTTGTGACCAGATTTTTCAATGTTTGTATCAACTGCAAAGCAGAAATAAATAGTGATTACAAAAGGCAAATAATACTCATTTTATTGCCCAGTGAAGGCAAAGTTGGGACAATAGCAGAGCAGCTGTTTGGCTTATTTTCTGGGATTTAGAATCCCTAACAGAGACCTAAGCACTTGTGTGTCCATTTGTGAGAATCAGCTTGGATGTTTGTGCCAGAGTTTTACAGCTGCCAGCATTTCTGTGCTCTTTATGCTGGGAAGAGTGTCAGCTTGCCTATACATGTTAGATAAGCAAAGGCTGTGAGCACATTTAGGGGAATGACCAGGGAAAAAGCATTTTCATTTATTCACTGTTAGCATTGAAAAGCAACGAGGAATGAAATATAACAACTGCCACAAGCATGAGAAGGATGGTACCCTGGGAAAGGCATTAGGCAACCAGCAAAAATCTAATTTTCTGTCTGATGCCTCTTACACTGTAAGATAAATTTCTGAGAAAACTCACCAAAAAAAAAAAAAATTGATATCTATAATTAGGTCTTAAGAGTAAAATTTCTCCCTCCACTCAGTTAGTGGATATAGTAAAAAATAATACATAAAATAGATTATAATATATATAAAATATATATTAGCTATATATTTTGACAACTGCTTTTTTGAAGATGTTAAATCTGATTGCAGATGGGTGAAGCTTGTGTTAAGATACTTGTGGATATTCCATAATTAAAGTGGATTATTTTTAGAATTAAGTCCCTGATATGACCCCTACAGTTCTGTTTTCATTATGGCATGCAAAAGAAATAGGAATTTGTCTGCCTTAAAGTAGATGCTTCTCTATGACTGCTTTTTGATTCCTTCTCATTGGATAGTATTGATGAGTGTACTGACAACTATTGCTTCTCTTCTATCTCATTTCATTCTGTGCCTATATGCATCAGTGTCTTACAATTCCACTTGTGGAGAGATACCATGTCTTAAGACTGGTAGAAAAAGCTTTGAATTTCATATTTGAATTGAATGTGTATAGTACCATAGTACATAGCTGAATATTAGAGAGAATTATATAGATATTTGTCTCAACAGACAAAAAAAAAAAGTAGAGACAAATATGATACCAAGACTTCAGCTCAGATAGATTCACAGAATATAGAGGACATATTATTTCAAAAGTAATGGACTTGGCCACAAATTAGGAAGAAGCAAATATAAGTTTTAAACGTAAAAATAATAATATTCTCATGTGATAAGAGTTACTTTTGAGTAGAGGGTTTTAAGTGCACTTTTCACAGGAATGCCAAAATACATGGTGGTATAGGATATCACCTAAAATTAATGGCTAATCATTTTCTGACTGTTTAAGAGTGTTTTATTCTCTTTTGAGAGGAAGTGCATACTGTCATCATCATCTGAATGATAATTAATTGCAAGAGAAATTAAGTAGTGTTTTTTCTCTATTTTTTTAAGCAGTGAATAACTAAATTCTAAACTTAAGCCAGCAAGACTGCTTCAATTGTGTCATGCATTAATTATGATCTGCGTAATATCCATCAAAGAGAAATGTCTGACCTAATGAAAGGAAAAGCCTAGAGCATACTTTGAGTCTCTCTTTCTCACTTTATCTGTTTACTTCCCTTTCTCTCTCTGCTGCTGACACAGAACTTTCATTCCTTTCTAGTTAATTAACCTATTTGCTCCCTACCTGGGCTCCTACCTCCACTAAAGACCTGGAAAGACATTTGCTGATAGCATAGTTCAGTTGACTGCTCTGAATTCTTGTGTACACTTCATGTACATGTTTATGCTGGGGGTTCTTCAAGGTACAACTACTCCATGTCTGGCCAGGCAAACCTGGAGTTTCTTCTTATTTCCTAGTCATAGCAATAATCAACATAATTAATAATAATAGGTATCATATATATTTAAGCAGAAATCTTTACTCTTTCTTGACTTTTTATTAAATTTTTGTTACTCATGTATGAAATTTTTTTTTTCTGGTTGAAATAACTTGATTGAGTTTGCTAATAATACTAATTTGTAGAAGCTGTGGACACCCTTGAGAGCAGAGGAGCCTTAGAGAGAGATCTGGATATCACCAATAATATGAAATTTAGCATGAACAGGCACCATGGGACGGGAAAATCCAGGTTATACACACAAAACAGGCAATAAAAGGCTGGAGAGCATCCCTGCAGAAATTGGTCTGTGGGTTTGGGTTGGTGATAAATTTGTGTATGCAGTGCCTGGCAGCCAGGAAGGCCAGACATGTCCTGGGGTACATCAAGCAGAGTATCACCAGTCAGGCAAGAGAGGGGAATGTTCTCCTCTGCTCCGCGCTGATGTGGCACCACCTCAATTACTGTGCACAGTTTTGGGTGCCTCAATAGAAGAAAATCAAACTGTTTGAGTGTGTCCAGAAGAGGGCAACCAAGATGGTGAAAGACCTCAAAGGCAAGACTTTCAAGGAGTGAAAGTCACTTGGTTTGTTCAGTTTGGAGAAGGGAAAGCTGAAGAGTGACCTCATGAGAGTCTATAACTCCCTCTAGGTGGGCAGCAGTGGAGGCAGAGGAGCTGTTTATCTCCTCTCTCTGGAGACCAACAATAGGACACAAGGGAACAGAATGAAGTTGTGTCAGTAGAATTTCAGATTAAATGTTAGGAAAGCTTTCTTCACTAAAATGATGGTCAGTCACTGGCTCCAAAAGGAACAGGTTTCCCAAGGAAGGAGTTGCGGCACAAATCCGGTTCAAGGAGCATCTGGAGGATCAATCATATGGTCCCTTCCAACAAGAGATATTCTGTAAATCTACAATGCTATGAATTAAGGAAAGGGAACTGATAAAAAACCAGGTCAAATTAAGAAATTAGGGAGCAGTCATTTTTCTTATAGAATTTGCTTATTAGATTGAAAAAATTAGTGTGATTTGAGAACAAAGTCTTTCATCAAACGTGTATGTGGACAATGTGTGTTTTGATAGGTCATAAGATTCAAATTCTTTTAATGTTATTAACTGGTTAAACCAGTGATTAGCTCTGTTTTCAAACTTCAGAAAAATAAATGAGTGAAGAATTCTTATATATTTGAGATTTTCTCAGCTATTAATAGCTGTGTTTCACTGCATGTTTTTAGGAACATTATAAACATTTGCAGAACCCAGATGTTTTTTAGATGTCTGTTAGATTAGATATATATATTACAAGAAATAGGGGCATGCTTAACATGTCCCTCTACAAAAAATATACCAACCACTTGCCTTAAAAACTCTTTTGTTGGTTTCAGGCAACTGTTCCACCCAAAGCTGTGTCCAGCATCTGGGTTAGAGACTGGCCCTACCCTGTGTCTTCTTGCAATGCCTTTGGAAGTCATTCAGCCGCTGTTGTCAGTGTTCCAGTCCACCCCTTCCACAGTATCTTCCTGTTTTAGTTCCCAACACTCTCATTGCCAATTTCTTCTCTCTACTGTGTGTGAATGGAAGCAAGGCAGATTCCCTGAAGGTGGTACTGGATATTAAGGAAACATAATATGAACAAATAGGGATTCAGGAGCTGTGGCGTAAGTACTAAGTAGCTTAGGGCTGCAGAACTCTCAAAGCCTTGTTCTCTCTGTCTCAGAGGCCTGTGACCTGTTACCAGGTCTGAAGGACTATTGTGATGCATTCTTTGACGTGCCATTTTAAAGAGAAATGTAGTCATGCATTTCTTCTCATTATATAAATATTTAAACTTCCTGGGGGGTTGGAAAACACCGTGTGCTCTAGACAGGTGACTACTAAGGATTGGAATTCTAAATTATGTGGTCAATGTGCATTAATGACCATAAACCCATTCTGCTGATTTTCAATAAGGTTGCATTGGATTACATCAAAAATTCAACATAAGAACCCATTATTAAGTTAGATACCACTAAACATCTTAAACATCATAGTTTTATATATATATATATACACTAATATATTATATTAGTACATATATTGGTTGGGTATATATATCAAGAATATATATTTCTTAAAAATTCCAGATGATAAAGCAGAAAGGAAGAAATATGTGAGAAACAAAATTGATATCATGAAAGATATATTATTAGATTTGTTTTACTTTCCATGACAAATTTGAATATATGAGGTAAAACAAAAGAAGAAAGAAAAATCATGTTGTAAGCAAAAGCAGGTCAAGAAAAATGGCAAAGGCTCCTATTATTGTTATTAGTAGTGTCATTAATAAACCACTACAACTATGGAATCTTAATATGTTCCCTTATTCCAGAATAAGCAATTGTCTCCTTCCAGGAAAACTGGTTTCATTTTCTAGATTATGTAACCAAAAGTTGTCATCTATTGTTTTCTTTCTGCACGGATATATATGCAATCTGTAAAACAGTTACATTTCACAAATTGTATTGTATTACCTCAGATTCAATTTTAAAGCACACTGAGGTTTCTTATATATGTTATTTTAAGGAACTTCAAAGAACATGATTAAAGGACCAGCTATGCTGCTACACTTGGTAACAGCTTAGCATTTATTTTGATAGGTAATTTCTTTCTATTCAGTGATCAGTTATGCAGTTTCCACAAAAATAGCAAAATTAAAGGAATATAAAAGCAAATATACCAGCAAGGAATTATTTAGATCCAAAAAGCTACATCTCTTAATTTTAAAATGATTTATGTCTTAAAAAAGGTTTTAGAATAGTTTGTGGGTGGATTTTTCAAGTCACAATAAAAGCAGGGAAACACCTGAGGAATTTGAATGTACTTTGAGTTTTGAGTATTTAAGAAAGTAAACACCTTAACTAGCATATGTATTAGTTATCCCATTTAATAACTACAGAAATTTTTCTTTTTTAAAAAAACTCTATAGTGCTTGCAAAGAAAATAATCAAGAACAGAGGTGACATTTTGCACTCTGTTCTCTCACTGAGTTGTTATATGACCTCTGGAGAGGAACATAACTTTCCTGAACCCCTGCTGACTTTTCATCACACTGAAAAATATAATAATTCTAGTTATATTAAGAACTTTCTGCAACAACTGGACTTAATCTCATGAAATTAATTTAATGAAAGTATTCTCTTGCTTGAAGATAAACATACATTAAAAGCATATGAGGCATATGAAAGTTGTAGGGTCATAAAGAAATGTGAATATTCCATAGAATGTTTGTACAAATAGATGTTAACAGTAATTAGTCTGAAGTGGGTACCAATTTGTCATCCATCATAAACTAATGTTTCAGAAGGAAGAGCTCTAAGTGGATTCAGCTCAATTTTGGGAGGCAAAGCTCCTTGAGCATTTAGGCACCACTAAACTTTCATATGCCAGATGCACAACTCTAAGCTTCCCTGGAAATAATTGCCTAAATATATATCATTGAATGTTTTATAAGGTAAAACATTCTCATATCTGTCTGTGCATATCCTTATCACTTAATTGCAACTTATCATCATTTTCATGTTCTGAAATCAAGGGAGTGTACATATCTCCAAGTAGAGAAAAAAAAATAAAATTCTGGTTCATTTAAAACAACTACCCAGGTTTTGACAATTTTTGAGAATTGCACTTTAATCACATTTTGTCAAAGCAGATTGACTATTTGAAAGTTTTTGAAAGTCACTAACATTTTTTTTTCTTGCAGTTGTGCAAAAATAACCATGCTAAATTTCAAAACTTTGATGTTTCAACTTAAAGTTTTTTGCTGAATTGGGCTATAAAAGACAGACTTTTTAAAAATATTTTTTTGCACTCATCACAAGACTCAATTTCTTGTGCCTCTGGGATTTCCAAGCCTTTACTGTCTCAGAAAAAAAAGTTAACACTTGCAATTCACATGTGAATATCCATAATAAACTCAACATATGCAGTTATTTGCAAAGATGTGCAAACATAGAAACTTAGCAACTCATAGGGTACCATAATTACTACTAATAAATTATTTGTTCTGATCCTGCAAGCTTCCTTTCATGATTTTTACATGAATCTAAAAACATGTAGATGGCTCTAGTAAGAGGTTCATTATACTGCAATTATTCTCCTTCAAAATAATCAGCTTGGTCTCTTTATTTTCTTTCTTTCTTTCTTTCTTTCTTTCTTTCTTTCTTTCTTTCTTTCTTTCTTTCTTTCTTCCTTTCTTCACTTATTTCTTCATTTCTTTCTTTCCTTTCTTTCCCATGATTCTGAAATACTTTGTCATTTTGGAAAAGGACCACACAAGTAAAAATGAAGCACTTATTTAGTTGGATGGACAGACTTAGAATTAGGGTAATTTACTGACATGTTTAGGTAATTTAACTAACTTTGTTAACCTTATTACTGATTTAACATCTTTTGTAAATCAGAACCTTTTATTTGGCGAGGAGAGCACATAGTTAAAATACAGTTCCAAGGCAGGGAGTTTAACTACATTTTAATGGGATTATTCACTGCTATTTGCCAATATGAGTAAGATTTTCATAAACTGATCCAATTCAAATAAAATGTGGCTGGGAACTGGTGGAAAAATGTGTTCACAGTTAATCTCATCAGCCATATGCACATTCATGGAAATAACATGGGGTTTAGGGGAGGGTTTTACCGGGTTTGTTGGAGTTTTTTTTAAGTATGCAATGATTCACTAGATAGCGAAAGCCACTAGGTGGCATTTGTGATTTATTAGGCTGGAAGCACGGGTTTAAATATTACCTCTAATCCTCGGTTTCAAGAGAAGAAGACATTTAACATTCCAAAGCATTTAATTCAGCGACCTCTCTCTATAATTAGATAAATGCATAGAATTTGCACTTCTGCTACATCATTTGGAAACTCACTTTCTGAAGTTTCCATTCAACCCCTGGATGTTGTCAGGCCTATATTCCCTGACCCCACAGCACCAGCTTACGTAAGTAATTACTTGTCTACAATTAAGCTGTAAATAATGCAATCACTCCATTCTTGTCCTGTCACTCTAGTCCCAACCACAACAAATAGGGCTAATCACATACTTACTCAAGTGTGTAATTATTTACAGTTAAACTTCTGTCACTTTCACCCTGTTTGGAAACAGTAGAACACAACCTGTAATTAGCAAATGTTGCTGCAGGCACTTTTACTTGGAAATAAGCCACGGATTCAGCACCTATGTGAGCAAAGAGGTAAACCCTTTGATCCAGGATTCTGGCATGGATTCTTCCCCTTGGGCTATTCTACTATCAGCCTCCAATAAGGCAGAGAGATCAATGAATTATTATTATTATGTCAAATAAATGTCTAGAAAATCACTTCTCTCCCCTTTGTCACAGAATTTACGTGTGCTTACATCATGGTTATATGAATGAATATATATGTATAAATATATATACAATGTTGCACCAATGTATATGTATTTTTGTGTATTTGAAGATGTAAGAATTAGTTAGATATACACCTGACTTTGATTTTCTTTGAAATGACAGTAAAAGTCTTGGCATTTACAAATTAGATTGATGGATATAAGCCTTGACTTGTCACTTTTTCATATGGTTACCAGTCACTTTTTTCTTTGGTTAGACCCTGACATTGTGATAAGAGAAATAATTCTTTCCTGAAATTCTTTCAAAAAATTATATTCAGCAAAACACAATTGTATTAACAGGTGCAGAAACAACTCTATGTAAGCATGTCACTAAAAAGACTAGTCATAAAGCAAATGCCTTTATGTCATGCCCTGGTTTATTATACTGAAACCATCCAACTCAGAAATCATTGTCACAATCAATTGTGCATATCACACATGTAACATTAAACTCTATGTGTCCTTTTTTCATACTAAGGCTGGTTCTGTCACATGTACTCAATCTGAGCTCTTCCTCACTCTATCCCAAGGGCTAGTAAAAAACTACTCAGTCTGAACAAGGAGGTAGCATTTGTCCCATGGAGAAGATTGGAAAACTAGAAAGAACTCATTTGCCACCTGCCCTTAGCAGTAATTCCAGAAGCAGATGGAATATGAGACTTAAAATAGGACCTGGTTTTTGCTTACTGGCCATAAGCAGATCATTTAGAAGAAAGACTGGGTAAGAATAGACACAGAAAATAAATGCCCTAACACTTCCTATCAGTTTATCAAAGACAGTGGGGACTTCATTTCTTCCTTCTCTTGTTCTGTTTCCTTTCTCATCCTCAATATGCCTATAGCTTATTTTGTAACTGTTCTCACAGACAAAAGTTTTTTTACATACAGAAATTAGAGTGAGTTGACAAAAGATAAGACAGGTTTTAAACAAGCCATTTTGTGGGAAGACGCTGGATTTGAAATTCTTCATTAAATTATTCAATAGATGCATTGGCCACTCTCAGAGGTGGAATAACTCCCTGTATGAGACCCTGCTTGTTTTGAGCCCAACAAGTGTTTTTACTGGTGTAGGTCAGTGCAAGGAGGTGAGTGGTTTAGCTTAGAATGTCTCAGTAGGCACTGGATGAGGGAACAAAGAGAGTCAGAATACAATCAATGCATTTCTGTAATGTGAATAATTGGAGTTGTATAATATGAGACGTGAAATAATGAAAATTAGTTATTCAGTGTGCCTACCAGTCAGTCTGTGGAAAGGAAAAGTCTGAGGATTTCCGTCCTAGTCCTTAACGATGTCTGGCAAACGGGTTTCGATAAGATGCCCGGTATCCAATTACCATGGAAACAGTCATACTGGATGGAGTCTGTGGCACTTAGCTAGTTAGTAGTCAGTTGCTGTTGAATTACAGTGATATGAAATTGCTGTAGTCTCAAGATACTTTTTGAAATGGCAGTAGCTGCCTCTCAGTATAATGACTTACTTTCACAGTCTATATCAGCCAGAACAAAATGCTCAGTAAATGTTTCCAAGTTGACAGATATTCTGTAAGGGAGCTATTATTTGCTGTCAATATGATGCAGGGAGTATGCAGACCTGCTGGCCTCTGTTTACTTTTTTAGCTGCCTTCTAAGACCATGTCCTTTTGCTGTGGATGGTACACATACATTGAGTATTTGTTTAAACTGTCTCCCCACCACTGACAAACATAACCCTCCAGATTACATTATGTAAATGATTTACAAGGGGCATAAAATAGAATTTTATAGTTTTCTCCCTCGTAATGCTTCCCACGTCTTTGTATTTATGACACTTAAAAAAATGTGTAATCCTTGGAGGAAAGTGAGCGATTTATATAGTTATTACATATAATTCTTCAACAACACTAGAAAGTCTGTCAAACTGTTATTGCTAGGTGCCATTGGACAAGCTGCCCTTCAGTCTTAGTTTCCCTTTCCTTCCCCCTCACAACCCACTAAGATTATTTACAAGGCTCCGGTAACCACATCTAAAATCAGTCCTTGTCAGATTATGAAAGATTTGTAAACTGCATGAGAAAATAAACTACAAGATGTGCTGATAAGGAGTAGCGTATATCAGAAACGAACACTGTCAATTTCTTGTTATCATTTGGGGGTGGCATAAGTTTCAAGGATTTACCTGCACACTAAGCTTTTTTCCCAGGTAAATAGAATCAGCTGCTGATTCTATTGTCTTTCCACAGTGGATTAAACACATCCTGGTGTCTCCAGCAAGAACAGGAAATAAAGGGCATTAGGATTTTTTCTTTTTTATTCAGTATTCTGAATATTAAAAAAAAAAAATGTTTGATGTGTAGTAAGTCATCAGCGCTGCAAAATATATGCAATATAATGCATCGTATTAAATGGCTTTGTCTCTGTTCAGGTATGTGCTTCATAGAGAAGGTCAAGCTTTCTATTCACAGTTCATTAAAAAAATTTGCTCCATTTTTGTTTCCTAAAATGTGAGCTTTTGGCTGTTTAAGTTCAAAGTGATATTTAATTTTCTTGAAAATCCATATAATTTTTTTGTCTAAATGCATGTAAAACTGAACTAATGACATATTTTAGTTTGCAACCCATCACACTGAAAACCAAGTCTAAAAAATTGATACATACAGTATGCTGAAGGATTCAACAATGTAAATGTTACACTTCCAAATCTGCAGAGATTTGGAGCTACTTGTTAAAAGCCATCTTGAACTATAAAACTTCTTTTTAAATCACAATTTGTCACAATTGTCACAATACTTGAGTTTTTTAAACTTTCCTATGTTAAAAGCTACAGAAACACAGATACAAGTCTTAATCTGACTGCTTTTTTTAGCCCTGAATTTATTGAAAGAATTTACACAGAATATGGCTGATATAGATGGTCCTCCATAGATGGAGATAAAAAGAAAATGGATAGAGTTTCAGTATAAAGAAAATAAATCTTAAAATGTGATTAGGATGAAAATTTGGAAGTCTCTAACATGGTTGCAGTTATTGAATAACATTTCAAGGTGAAGTTAAAAAGTTAACACACATGAAATCTTTTTGCCTTTTGGTCAGTAGAAGAAAGAATGTATTCTACACAATATCTGCTGCTTATCATTTCTAGGGAAGATGAGGAATTTGGTCATTAGTCACTTGTAACTAGTTGAGGTAAATCCACTCAATTTATATTTTCTGTAATGTAAGAAATTCCACACCAAAACAATTTTATTCTTTGTCATTAGTTTTAGGCACCAGATTTCATAATCATTTATTCACATTACAGATGTGAGTCTGTTTCTTCACAACCAAGTTGACCTCATAGAAAAATCCATTAATGAAGAACTCAGAATTTGGCAAAATCTTTATGCTTTTGGCATAAACCTTCTGAAGCTGTAGTTTGAAACTTTAGGGAGCTGGTTAATCTGTGGCTGAGTCATTGACCCCCAGGTAATGCTAAACATCCACATGGGGATGTAGTTTACAAACATAACTTTACAGCTCCAGCTAACAGTTTGAAAAGTAGTCCAAGTTACCTCAGGGGGGTCTACTTTAAAAATAAGATGTTTTTGCTGGAAGTAAATGGTTACAGAATCTCAGATATTGGTGAGTCTTAGGTAATCTCACAAAGTCTATGTGGGGAAAAAAATACAGATGAAGGAAAGAAGGTAACAATTCCTAAAAATTGGATAGTCAGAACAATATTTTCTGAAGAACTCTGTCATGGAAGGCTTACATGACTGTTGCTGCATGATTGCGGAAAAAAGGTAACTCCTCATTTAAAGCAAAAAATGATTGATTCAATAGGTTTTTTTAAAGATGTTTCTCTGAAGTTTTTATTGATTGTCACTGCTGAAATAATATAACCATGTGTCAAGTTATAAACTAACTTCATGTTGTATCTTTCCCATGGCATAGGACTATTTATTTCCTGGACCATATGTACATAAAGTGAATATGACACTTATTAAATATCAATAAATAAATACTCATGGATTTATGTTATTTATTGTACAATTTATGTCTGGCATGGAAACTTTCAGTTCCTTTCTCTCTGCTATTAATTTTTGTACAATTATTCGTTTAAATAGTTTCTCCTGAAAATGCAGCAGAAATTAAATGTCTATCCACATTCATGCTAAATGAATTAATTCTGTTTAATGTTACTAATGAATACAAAAAGAATTGTCAAAACTAGGAAGATACTGGAATGCCTTACCCTTTAAGCTTTAATACACTGTTAGGTTGTATGACATTAGATGTGAATCCATAGTAAAGCCCCTAGATGCAAGGATTTGGGAAGTATTGGGAGGTGTCTACATCTGTAACTAGACTGGGGAGTTTTTCTCTCATCTCTGTTTGAAAGTGATACTTATTATGCATGCTCTTTTGAGTTCCTAATGTTTTTAATTGATGTGTTTTCTCATAGCTTTTAACCACTCTCTTGTGTCAGAGGCCAGAAAGGAGTCATGTCTGCATAAGCTTATTTGGACACATGCACTCTGGTGCAAATTAAGGGATACAGTGGGCAAGACTCAAAGATGGAGACAGACATGAATAATATGTGTTTCTTCCATAAGTAA